>JAMWET010004930.1:0-10000 GCA_024036415.1 Prochilodus magdalenae
GAAAACCACCGTGTGGCCTGATAATTGACAGCGGCACTTTGAAATGCTGATTATGCAGGACGCTCGCCATCCCGCTGACTGTGCATGTGCTCTTACAAGAAGGTTTAGATCAGAGCGATGACCCTCACGGTGGGGAGTCTCAGACACACACCATGAGTCTCAGAAATGAGGTTGGAGGTACTCCACATACTAAACACTGTGGATCATACAGATGGGGCAGCGTATGTATATGATGCTCCACAGCTGTATGGTCAGTAAAGCTTCCTAATCAGGTTACATTAGTTATTCAGTCATGTAACCTACTTAAATTGTCTAAACAATCTAATCTTCCTGTAGGATGGTTCTTTCTGGGTTAAGCTATTTGGTAAACTATATAGTATATACTTCACACATTATTGTACATTCTAGTAAAGTAAGCTGTGTAACTGAGTGATTTTCACTATATAATACATTATTATATATACACTATATAATTATAATTTGACATTTTGTAACAGTGTCTGAAAACAGAAGGTACCAGTACACTTCTTTCAAACAATCCCATAATGCTCTGTAATACGTATCCCACAGCTAATGTACTCTAGAGGACCTGGGGTACCAGCAGTGCACTGCTTTGTTTGGTTTGACGACTCATGTGCAAACCTTCTCTGAGGAAGATTACAGAGCTCAGCGCCTCCACAGACCTCTGCTTTACAAACCTGTTACGAATGTATGGAGGTCTTTCTCATGTGTGCAGTCAACCTGTGGACTGGCAGTTATAGTGGACTGGTGACTGGACCTTTATAGCGCCTTTACGATGGAATCTGCTGTCAGGCAGTAATGAGCAAGCCCCTCTGACACAGTGGCTGAAATCATTTACTACATTTACATAAAATCATTTACATCAACATTCACGTTCCCTATAGCAGTGTTCTGAATGCAGATCCAGTCATGTAGGATATAGTGATTAGCGAACCACTTCAGATATGACTGGTTTAAACAACCAGATGGTGAGCTATGTTCTATTGTGTTCTAGTTTCTTCTAGTGGAGTCCAGGCTCGTCTTACCTGTCCTATTATATTATATCAGGTAATTT
Source organism: Prochilodus magdalenae (assembly GCA_024036415.1). Taxonomy (NCBI): domain Eukaryota; kingdom Metazoa; phylum Chordata; class Actinopteri; order Characiformes; family Prochilodontidae; genus Prochilodus; species Prochilodus magdalenae. The sequence continues at coordinate 1,076 of JAMWET010004930.1, forward strand.
TACATATGTTCTCCTTAAATCAGGTGTCAATTCTAATCAATCCTCTTCTATTCTATTATATTCTGTTCTATAATGTAGATTTAATTTAGCAGATAATACATTCTACAGAAGCATGCTCAGATCAGTTTTATTATCTACTTTTAAATGATTAAGTAGTAATTCTAAAATTAAAATTAAAATTCTATTACATATTTAAAACAGTTAATAATTCTATTCAGTACTGTTCTGTTATTTTCTTTTTATTCTATTCATTATTTTGTATTCATTTATTTTTCAAAGTAAGGTATCTATTCTATTCTATTCTATTCTGCAGTGTAGCTTTAATTAAGCAGGTGATATTCGACTGTATTCTATTCAGTTAAATTGTGTTATGTGCTTTTAAATGATCATAGTAAGTATTTCTAAAAGAAAATCAATTGATAATTCTATTATTTTCTATTCTTTTTTTTCTTTCAAGTATGAAGTTCTTAAACCAGCTGGCTATTCTATTCTATTCTATTCTATTCTATTCTATTCTATTCTATTCTATTCTATTCTATTCTATTCTATTCTATTATGTTCTATTCTATTCTATTCTATTCTGTTTTATTTTATTATGTTCTATTCTATTCTATTATGTTCTATTCTATTCTATGCTATTATGTTCTATTCTATTCTATTCTATTATGTTCTATTCTATTCTATTCTATTATGTTCTATTCTATTCTATTCTATTCTATTCTATTCTATTCTATTTTATTATGTTCTATTCTATTCTATTCTATTCTATTTTATCATGTCCTGTTCTATTCTATTTTATTATGTTCTATTCTATTCTATTCTATTCTGTTTTAGTATGTTCTATTCTATTCTATTCTATTCTATTATGTTCTATTCTATTCTATTCTATTCTGTTCTGTTTTATTATGTTCTATTCTATTCTATTTTATTATGTTCTATTCTATTCTATTCTATTCTATTCTATTCTATTCTATTCGTTAATGTACCCTTTATTAAGCAAGTGATATTCTACTGGATATCACCTCACCTCTCTCACAAACTGAAACTATTACATAAGCTGTCTGGCTACAGGTCAACCGTTAAAGTGTTTGCCAGTAAGGAAAACAAATCAGTAAAACAGGAGATAAACAGCTGCAGTAACACAATTCCAGACTCTGAAAAAGAGGAGCAGATTGCCTGGAAGGTGATGCTTTTGAATCAAATCTACTTATCTTCTCACATCAGTGCTCCTAACAGTGCCTCCTTCTTCAGACTGCGTTTGTTTTTGATGGTCTAATGCCTTGATCTATGCAGTGCTGCTATGCTGTGTAAACTTGTGTTTCATGTCTCACTCAAAGCCTGTATATAAAGATGTGACTAAAGCACTAGCCCTTTGAGTCTGGGATACATTAGCCTGCATTGGAACGATTCCACTGACCCAGTCACAAAACTACTTAATGAGGGCTTTTGACCAGTTGAATTTCTCAGACTTCACAGATTTCATTCAATAAAGAGCTGAAAATGAATCTGTTCAGTCATCATTATGTCACATTATGGTTTAACTATCAATGCAATGATACTACCATTAGAGTGTCAGCGTACTTCTCAGTGTTGTAATATAATCTCACCACTCTTAAAAAATTAATCACCTGTGACTGAAACACACCGCGTAATAACTCAATGGACATGAATAGCAGCTATGGTTTGATTTGGACTGAACAAGTTTCTGAATGTCGGCTACATCAGTGTTCAGATACTCTTGCATCGAAGTTGGGCCAGATTTGGTGGATTCCTTCCCTGGCCTGTTTTTATATAGACTGGGGTTTTAGACACTGCGTATGACCGTACCCTTCCACACACCTGCAGATTCAGCTACTTCCTTCACACTATGGTCTTTGGCCAAGCCCAAATGCTCAGTCACTCCTTTCAGCCAATCATTAACATCTGCTCTGGAGCCATTTTCCACACATGGAACAAGACATTCCCTGCACTGTAGCACCTCTTCTCAATCTATGGATCCCGTCACTCACACCCCACAGATATTTGTAGCCCCATCACCCTCGTGCAGCACCATAACCACGCAGTGTAATAAGCTGTACATTTTTATATTACATGTTTCAACCATACAAAACTTACGACTGGGAATATGCAGTCACTTATTATGCTGACTCTCAATTATTAAGAAGCACTAAAACCTCAACTGTGAATGTATTAATGCCAGTATACTGTAAATTCATGGGCATTCACTCAGACACTACCATCCAACAATAAGGGCAGCATGGAGCTTCTTTTACACTGTGATAGAAAACACAGTGGCATACAGAAAGCTCCATTTCCACAAGCTGATCATTTTCACTATGACCAACATGAACATGCACGCTTAGCAACTACTCTAGAGGAAGAATCAAAAGTCAAAGAAGACTTTCAAGAAAAGCTTACTTGAGCAAGCTCAACTAAATCAGCTTCTGGTCTCAACCAAATCAGCTTCTGAATCAGCTTCTGGTCTGACTTGACACTCTATGGTCTGGACAAAGTCACAGAACGACATTGTTCCCATTCCCAAGGTCAACAGCAGAAGACTCATCCATCAGTGAAGCATGATTACAAATATTGACAGATGAAGAAGCCAGGAGAGGAAGCAGGAAGGAGGTGACATGGAGCTTCTTCACCGTGAAAAACAGCCATGCCCGGCACAGCAAGCTAAGATTAAAAGCCGTGATGAGAAAGTCACCCATCACTCAGCACAAGATAGATCAGTGGTCATAGCCTGTGAGCTTGAAACCACTTCGAAGATGCTCAGTGCCAGGCAGCTGGAGACAACAGGAGAAGCTATGGGACAAAGGAGAATCCCCAGTGTCTTTCTCTTGTTGCTCTTTCTGTCATTTTTTTTCTGCAGGGATGGTGGGAATCTGTCCCATGAGGAATGGTGGTCCGGCTGCATTATTCATCCAGTTGACCCTTTGACCTTTCAGCTCGCGAATAAAGCTTGCAGTCTTTCAGAGAATGATGGATGTTCCTTAATGTAGGAACCTCACTATGTGATTCATAAGGTAGTAGGTAGGGGATGTAGGGTTGGGAGGGTTGCTTTAACAGTGAATAACAGTACAGATTATTGATTATCTTTTGAAATTGTAATCTGGTATCTATTCCAAGTGATTACTTTACCAGGGTAGTTTAATCTAATTACCCTCCATTACTTTTGGATTACTTGTCTTTGTAAAATATACTTATAACTGCGTTAAGTTTTGACAAATCAGGAAATTAGTGACCTCTCTGGTGGAAAGATGTAATTGCATGCAACGTATGGAAGAACATTTTGGAACATCAGTTGCTTTGGGCCTTTCCCTGAGTGGATTCAAGGGGAACTTCAAAACTTTGTAGAGAAAAGAGCTTCTGAGGATGCAAGTCAATTCTCTACTGTTGCCATCATACACCCATCAGCCATAACATTAAAACCACCTTCTACGAGATGCAACTGGACGACTTGGTCAGGCGAGAAGGGTCGGTTGTTGGTGCGGGGCTGGATTCTGTGGTGAAGGTGGAAGAGAAACTGCTCTCCATTATGGGTGACGAACGGGCACCCACTGCACACCATCATCACAGACAAAAGGAGCAAGTTCAGTGGCAGGTAGACATCACAAAGCTGCTTCACAGACAGACTCAGTAGATCCTTTCCCCCGAGAGCCATCAGGCTCCTTCTCTCTATACTTTAATACCCTGTTCTTTAGGGTCAGGACCCTCACCGGACCACCACAGACCAGGTATGACGTGGGTGGTGGATCATTCTCAGCACTGCAGTGACACTGACCAGGTGATGGTGGTGTGTTAGTGTGTGTGGTGCTGGTGTGAGTGGATCAGACACAGCAGTGCTGCTGGAGTGTTTAGACACTGTGTCCACTCACTGTCCACTCTATTAGACACTCGTACCTTGCTGGTCCACCTTGTAGATGTACAGTCAGAGACGATAGCTCATCTGCTGCCGCACAGTTTGTGTGGGTCATCTTCTAGTCCTTTATTAGTGGTCACAGTTCAGCAGACACTGAGGTGTTTAACACTCCAGCAGCTGCACTGCTGTGTCCACTGCAGCGGGTGCACTCATACCAGCGCAACACACACTAACACACCACCACCACGTCACTGCAGTGCTGAGAATGATCCACCACCCACATAATACCTGCTCTGTGGTGGTCATGTGGGGGTCTGTAATTGTAAAACTACACGGTGCTCCTATATGGTCAGTGGAGCTGATAAAATGGATAAAGGGTGTAACTACATTCAGGTGGTTTGAATGTTACGGCTGATCGGTGTATAATTATCATGTTGGTTTTTCTTATACGACCTAAACATACAGCTATATCTTCTCTTTTGAGTTTCTGCTTGTGACTTTAATATGCCAAGACATTGTGACATTGTCTGAAAAACTCAAAACCACAAAACCACCCATATGACTTTTATAGATCCGAGTGTAGTACTGTTAGCAAATGTTCCTTGACCACTGACAGCTGGACTATTCTCAAGACCATTATCTGACAGAGACCACACACTATGTCATGGGGAAATCAAAAGCAGCCTACAGCACAAACAGGAGCAGCATCGCCAGACAAATTAGTGACATTTTGCAAGAATTTCACATAATGGATGCAATTGTGTCTGTCACTGTTGATAATGGTGCAGCCATAGAAACCTTCGATTCATAAATCACACATCGTGGTAGGGGGCGCCCTTTATGGGTAGTGTCGGGCGAATAGTCTTGAGGTCTGAAAAAAGGTGCGGTATGCACAAGAGTAGTTTTTTCCCCTTCACCTTTATTTACACACCGACGAAGACACTAGTTACATATTTACAGAAATACGTGCGATCACACACGGACAAAAAGAAATAAAACGACGATGATATTCTCTATTAGCAAGAGTGTTTAGATCTATGACTACAAAGTCATGCAGATCCCTATCCATGCTCTGTCTTGAAAAGAGCCGAAGCCCTCTCCAGCAACACCACATTTAAACGGGTTACCCCTCCCCCGGGCTAAACCATTAGTGGCCTGAGGGGATCCTGGAGTTCACGACCACAGTCTGTTCTGTCCCACCTACTCTGTTTTTCCTTCCTCTTCCTTCAGTTCCCTTTTGACCATTGTCTTACACAAAGTTGAGCAGTTACAGGTAAGTTTACATAATCTCCAGGTATTCTGTGATGTGCAATGCCTCACATCATCACAATGATGGTATTCTTTATATCGAAACGTTTGGCACCTTGTTCCACCATCAAAACCTGGAACTGCAAAGAAACAGAATTGACACACAGAATTCGGATCAGTTTTTTTTTCACTCCTGACTCAATAATGTTACGTCGTAGTAGCACTGCTTGAATACCTTGCGCTTTCTTATCCAGAGCGACTTAGAAGGTTAATCATATTACAGGTGGGCCAGTGTAGTGTTAGGAGTCTTGCCCAGGAAATGTTTCTTACGAAGCCACTTCCTTTGTGGCCCTGGCTCTTATTGATGTAGCACAGCATAGTTTCACCCAGACCGGGATTCAGAAACACACCCAGTGCCACCCCCCCTCCCACATGTAGTGTGTTTTTACCAAATAGTTCATACTTCTGGTTTCATATGGACATAGACATTTCTCCCCAATACTCTTCTGGCACCCTGACTTTAGTGGTGTAACAGGGGGGACACTGAGCTACACCAACCAACAACAAATATTGATCATATCAGTATAACATATTATTGATGTAGCTCAGCATAGTCACCCAGACCAGGAATCGGACCCCAAACTCCCACATAGTGTGGCAACTCAATGACAAGTGGCTTTATCCGTTGTGCCACACCAACCACTTGTGATCTGCTGACTGTCTCTTTAACAGTAACTTGTAACGAATGGAGGTTTAGGTGGGTGCTCTCGTAGAGAGGTGTATACTTAGCTTCCATGAAGAGACACACAGGGAACACGTCGTGAAGGGGTTTCAGAGCCAGTTTAATGAACAATGAGAGCACCGAGACTTCGCTCGTCACAAGTTCCCAGATAACACCAGTTGGAGAACCCAGGCTACAACCTAGTACAGTTCACCATACGCACATTCTCTCCCTCGCTTTCCTCCACACTCTCTATTATTCGCTCCGGCTCTCCACCGTGCACATGCGCACTGCACCTGCCTTAAAGTGACCGTTACAAACTGTAACAGAGTTTGGTGTTTGGTTTTGCATCCTGATCACATAACACTGTTTAATGTCTTCTGCTACTTCCCAAATCCGTGTCGTGAAATCTTTGTCCAGTCATTATCACACTGTGGTGTACAAATATAGAAAATGACCATACGTTATGGATTTTGATATGAGAGCTTGATATGGTTCACACTGCGTCTTCTTTTCACCTATGTCTTATTCATTCAGTACGATTCCTCCCTTAACTTCACCTGTGTGTGTTTTTTTTTTTGGATGTATCAGTTAACTTTCTCCCTTAAGGTCAATTCATCTGGCACTCCGAAGTGTAGCGAGAGTTGCTCAAGACTTTCTGGATATTCAGCCTCTTATGTGCAACTTGTTGGAGCAGGCTGTAACATACACCTTTAATATCCATATGTCAGCTTATTTTCCCTTCTTACCCCCACCAAAATAAGCTCTGCGGTCCCTGGAGGCAACAAGTTCACCTAAATCACTCAGTGGGGTGCAGGGTCTGTGTGCAAGAGCGGTGGAAAAGTACAGGCTTGAAAGAACAGCAAAAGGCTATTACATAATAGCCTGTTGGAACAAGTCGGAACAGCATTACCTTTAGCTGCGTGCCCCAGAAACATCAGCTATTTCTGTAACGCAGCTAACCCTGCCCTCTCTTTCTCACCTCCGCTGTCTCGGGCCTGCCAGCATTGCTATTCGCTTTGCTCATCAAGAGCAGCAGTACATCGCGCTGGCTGATGGTTCTGTTTTGCTGAGCGTAATGGTCTTTTTTTTTTACGTCTAGGTTGGTTAAAGTCGAGGCTTTTAAAGAAAAGGCACAAGCCCGTTTTCTACTCACTCCATCTAATTTGCCCTCACTGCCTGAATCCGACTAGAAGCACCTGATAAGCAAACTGATCCGGACTGGAAAGTCCAAAGGCAACGTCCGAAAAACAAACATGATTAAAAGCATATTTCTTGCCTCCGGTGCAGTCGGCTAAAACTCGGGCCAGTTGTTTGGACAGCAGTGCTCAGAGGGTGGGAGGCATTATCGAAACCAGATTTAGGTGTTTGTATCCTGCGACCTCTTTGATTTTTTTACACTCCTCCCCCAACTCCAGGGAGGAACGCTCCGAAGCAATACGTGGGTGTGCAGCATTCTGATAGAACAGGCCTACATACCAGAGCTGCACCATATCAACCAAAACACTGGCATTGCAATCTATTGCTGCATATTGTGATTGTGGCCTATGATTCCGTATGGGTAAACATTGGTTTGTGTTATTCTGAGTGTGATGATTGAATGTTATTGCATCTCGTTCATCCAAACACCTACAGAAACACTCAAGAGGAAGTGTGCAGAGTTATCTTTGGTAAGTAAAATGATCTGTCTAGTTGATACATCATATTTATCATATTTATCATATGATATTCATACATCATTTAAGATTGCTGGAAGCTATTATAAAGGACTATTTAACATATTCACTTCTTCCTTGGAGTGATTTCAGTAAGCCAATTTCTTGCCAGTGTTGTAAGAAAGTTTGGCTGGCTAAAATCACGTCTAGAAATTAGTTCAATAAGCTTAAAATTAGCCTAGACCTGTATTAAAATGAGAAATAAACGCTATATAAACTTGATATAAGACAGGATACTCACAGCTCGCTGGATAGAGGGCTGATTTGCCTGCTAAGCCCCTCTGAGATATATGTGTTATCAGCGTGCAAAGTGTTTCAATGGCAACGCTATGTCTGATTTAGCCTTCCTTCTTCTGGAAATGCTCTGTTCTAGTTCAGTAATGTGGCTCTTCCACACCTAAACTCCTACTCATCCTACTCATCTCCTCTTCTGTCTTCAGTCTAAGAAACCAGTAGCAGTTCACTCTTTCCACCAATCTCTTTGGGAAATCTGGGTTTTCAGGTTTGCTAAATGTGCTACCACATATCGGTTTTCAGGGGTATCGTGGGTTTCTCTGCTGAGTCAGGAGTAAGAGACGAAGTTTGCCAGCTGTGGGTGAAGCAGCTAAACAATGACCTTTTCCAGAATTAGAAGTCTGGTTTTCCTTAACAGACAGCTTAAAGTCATAATAAGTTTATTTTTAAGACCCCCACCCCCCGCCCCCCACTAAGAGATTAACTGGGGTGGTCCCAAACCCCTCCACCATCCCCCCAGGACTGTATTTTGCACCTTGAGGGCCTAGGTAGCGTTAACTGTTAACTGGCACTTAACTGTGCATCCTCCAAACTAACTTACCTACTACATAACAATTATATGTGTCAAACTTACCATATAACCGTCTTCAGAAATCAGAATAGAAATTTATATATAACTGTAAAATGTTTATCAGTGGCAAACTGTGGCCTTCAGCGAGGACATAAATATAAACCGAGCCGTCTTCACCACAGTGCTAATTTTGGCTAGACCCCTTATGGGATTTCTAAAGATACGTCAGTGTTTACCAAGCACTTGAGAATTTATTGGCCTTTTAGATAGAACTTAGGCATTTATAGCTTGTGCAAAGCATTAACGTCTACAGTACCTTGTATAAAGTCCTGGCACAGAGCTGTTTTACATTTCTAACAGCTTACTGAAACCCGACTAGGCTACTACTCATAAGTGCACTCAGGGCAGCCAATCATCTACCACTACCATCCAGAGGGTCTAGAGCAAAGGCCTCCAACAACGGTCCTGGAGAGCTACCATATGGCGGGGCCAAGCTCCAACCATAGTCTGTCATACCTGCTACAGGTAATCAACCACTTCCCAAGTCGCTGATTGGCTGGATCAGATGTTT
>JAMWET010004930.1:15000-74936 GCA_024036415.1 Prochilodus magdalenae
GAGCTACAACATGCACCTACAGATAGTAAGTGAGGATGCTAAAATGAGCAATAGTTGTAGATACAGGGTAACCAAGTGCTGGGTAATATATATATATATACATATATGTGATATAATGTCAGTCATTTTTTTCCTTGCAAAGCTTCAAAAATAAACAACAAAAACACACACACAAACACACTCAGAGCAAATGAGCAGTCCCACCATGTCCTACCATGTGATCATACGACAGGAGGTCATAAAAGTGCAGCCAGCGGTGGTCATTACCACCTCCCCAACGCATGCTGCAGGACATCTTCCATCTTTACAGCGGCATGGAACATATTTGTGGGGAAATGGGCGCCAATAGCTGACCTGACCATTTACCAGCCGCGCTGCTTCAAGCTTCAAGCCTGTCATTTTCCTCAGCTCTGCTCCTCAGGCTGCAAACAAAATGCACCCCAAGCATAAAACATCTCCAGCAGCGTCACCATCATCATAGTAGACGGGTTACGTGGCAATGAAAGGAATGTTTCTTCTGAACTATTAATGGCGTGGAAACCCGATCCTGCATTCAACCCTGAATTATTCACCAACTACAAATACACCAGAATCATCAGGCCATGATTAATTCAGTGGACTAAAATACAAGCAAAGCGTATATATTCTACTGGAGACATCAGAGGGACAGGGACATCCTGGCGAGTAAGATCTAGACTGATATGGGCTCATATTAACTGAGCTACACGTACAGAAGTAGTGTCTCTCAGTATGGCATCAGGCCGCCATGTTCGCTAACATAACATGCCAGACGTCTCAACATGTTGAGTTGTAGAGGTTTGTAACGGTGTCCTGACATAACCGATCCCATACAGCTTGAATGTTCTCACACAGTTCCTGCAGATTTTGCGATAGGGGTGGAGCTGGAGTGACACCAGGCCTTCTGGGCATGTGATGCCTGACAACGAACTGCTTGTCTTTGGCGCTGACCACAGTGGCTTCAATGGTCTCCATCAAGACTAAAGCAGGACTGAAGATGACCCGCTGCCCTTCCGAGTCACTCTATATAAGTCTGGCAGGACGGCATTGCAGTTTGGTGATGCTGATGTGACGTTACGGACAGTCAGTGTAACGATTAGCATGCATGTGCATCATGCAGCCATATGCCAATGGTGCTGCCACCAACAGGATGACACATGGACGGCATCACTGTGCGCTGTTGGGTCAGTCATACAGCAATAGTTACCGTCCTTGCTTACATCACATGCCCGGTTGAGCGTGAAACTCGAATCATTCTCATATCTCACGATGTCAAACCTACCCACCAAGTTTCATTCACGTGGGCTAATTCCTTCTGGGTGCAGCTATTTGTGCCAGTACTCTGTTAATGCTGAGTGCCTGAAGAGCTTATAATAAACTCAGCATGGGAATTCTTAGATCTGTTGCCTGTACTGGAAAGGGGAAATGTAAAATATAATATTTGCACTGCTTTATATTGTACAAGCTGCTGTTCCGGCGAAAGCAGCTGAGCTCGGGGCCTTTTCTGTACGGTGAGTCTGCTTCTCCTGACAGCACTGAGCAGCTCCATGAGGGATTCCTCTTTAAGTTAATGTCTTGACCAAGAGCGAGCATTCATTGGTTTAGAGCTGTAGAATTTAGCATAATATTTTTTTTACATGCATTCCGAGAGAAAGAGAGAGAGAGAGAGAGCGAGAGGGAGAAAAATGTATATTGCTGTTTTATTGCGTGTGGCTGGAAGCAATAAAAACATTTGCATTCTTTGCGAGTGGGGCAATAGAGCACTTAAAGGCAGTCTGTTTAGCTTCCAATGCGCCGTTCATATCACTGACGCGTGGCAGCTATCAAATGTAAGTGACAGTTGAAGCATGACCTCACCTTTGAAACTCATTTCCTTTCATATGTGAGCTGGAAAATAGATATATTATTAAAGTTGCTGTGCTGATTTAATTTCATCCCAGTGTTTTTCCCCCACTCGCACCTCCTCCCCCATTCCCATTCTTCCTCAGATGCTTCCGTTTCCTCTCCCCCCTCCTCCCGCCTCCTCCCTGAAAAAACACACCGAAGATTTCAGTGGAATCCCCTCGTTGTGGGAGCATTGTTAAAGCCCATTCACACAAACAGTGACTCGGAACACAGCTTCCATAGAGTATTAACCCTTAGGAGTCATGGGTATCACCTGCAATATCAGAAGCAGCAGGAATGCTGCTTTGAGTACATTACCCCCTTAAAATCCAGCTTTATTATTGGGTTAATAAGATCACCTGACAAAAAAAAGAGTCATCTGTGAATGTTACTGCCTAATAGTGTGTGATGCCTCCACAAGCACAAATAACAGCTGGGGATTTGGCATGGACTGGACAAGGTTCTGGATGTAGGCCACATCAGTGCTCAGACACTCTTGCATCACTGAATTGTCCAATTGGGGCAGATTTGGTGGATGCCTTCCCTGGCACAACTCTGAGGAGAGTTTCCTGTAGACTGGGATTGCTGGTAGACCCGTACACCAGTACACTTCCATACACCTGTAGATTCAGCTACTTCCTTCACACTATGGTCTTTGGCCATGACCAAATGCTCAGTCACTCATTAACCATGCCAATCATTAACATCTGCTCTGGAGCCATTTTCCACACATGGAACGAGACATTCCCTAGACTGTACCACCTCTTCTCAATCTATGGATCCCGTTACCCACTCCCCACAGCTTAATCTTACTCATGCAGCACCATCTGCAGGAGCCTGAAGTTACTACACTCAGATGGGTTTTGGTGATTTAAGGGGTTCATTATTTCTCAGACTGTAAAGAAATTAAATCTTGGCAAGTAAAGATGCTCTTGTATCTAGTTGATATGTCTTAAAATTGTCAGTTTGAGCAAAAGTGCTAACAAAAACCATTTAAAGCAAGTAAAACAAGTACGTCTGAATACAGACAATAATCCTAAAATTACATAATAATCAAATAGTTATTATATACAGGGGTTGGACAATGAAACTGAAACACCTGTCTTTTTAGTGTGGGAGGTCTCATGGCTAAATTGGACCAGCCTGGTGGCCAATCTTCATTAATTGCACATTGCACCAGTAAGAGCAGAGTGTGAAGGTTCAGTTAGCAGGTAAGAGCACAGTTCTGCTCAAAATACTGCAATGCACACAACATTATGGGTGACATACCAGAGTTCAAAAGAGGACAAACTGTTGGAGCACGTCTTGCTGGTGCATCTGTGACCAAGACAGCAAGTCTTTGTGATGTATCAAGAGCCACGGTATCCAGGGTAATGTCAGCATACCACCAAGAAGGACGAACCTCCACCAGCATCATGTAGTGACCTGGGCACTATCCTGCAAGAAGAATGGCTTAAAATCCCTCTGACCACTGTGCAGGACTTGTATATGTCATTCCCAAGATGAACTGATGCTGTATTGTATACGCAAAAGGAGGCCCTACACCATACTAATAAATGATTGTGGTCTAAAACCAGGTGTTTCAGTTTCATTGTCCAACCCCTGTACATAATGATGTTATAATTATAAGAAATATCAACTAGATATAAGATAACTTGTATTATTAGTCAAAATATTATGTTTATTTTGTAGTTTACTAATAGCTTATAGAATCATAGGAATTCTGTTGAAAATGCCAGTTTTTAATCTGTCTATTAATTAATATCAACCTTTTAGCCACATTCTTCTTCTTACCAAGATTAACATGTAATATACCTGTAGTATGACCATGTAATTAAATAGAGAATGATGTAATTACTTTTGAAAAACACAACTAAGTGACAGTATGTTCACTGTCATGTTCATGAAGCTGGTTTGAGATGGCTTTTGCTTTGGGACATGGTCCAATATCCTGTTATAAGATGGTAAATTCTGCAAGTGGAGTAATGCACATTGTCAGCAACAAGACTCTAATAGACTGTGACATATAAGCCATGATTGATTGGTATTTTACAGCCCAACCAAGAAAATACTCCCCACCCATTACACCACCTCAGCAGAAAAAACAAGGTTCCGTCCAGGCTACGGTTTTCCAGTCTTCTGCTGTCCAGTTTGGTTAGCCTGTGTCCACTGCAGTCTCAACTTTCTGTTCTTGGCTGACCGAAGTGGAAACCGAGATCTGCTGTTGTAGCCCATCCATCTCAAGGTTCAACGTTTTGTGTGTGGGTTTCTGCCCAACACGGTTATACAGAGGGATTATCTGAGTTTCATTAGCCTTTTCTCAGCACAGACTAGTCTGATCGTTCTCATTCTCATCCATGGTCTTCCTGTCTGGAGAACTTCTGCTAACTGGACATCGTTCCTTTATAGCTCTATTCTTAGTGAACTCTAGAGACTGTTGTACATGCAAATCCCAGGGGATCACTAGAATCACATCCCCCATCTAAGCTACATCTGTGATGTTCTGGGGGTCTTTTAATTATGTGGAAATGGGCCCTTTAGTTAAGATGACAGTAAATCTGATACTGAACTGCTGCATAACCGGCTTCTGCCATTTCCTCATCATCTTACTGAGGAACATAGCTATCCTATTCCCATATTCCAAGAAGGCAATTCCTGGGTTCACACACGGCTGCAAATGTATGGCATGATGAACATTCACACATCAAAACAATTCACATATCTACACTGGCAAAATGCCCAGATTTGAATCCCCTTGAAAATCTGTGGGAACTACCTGGAACAACCAGGTATGCCAGGGAAGGCTTCCACCAAATTTGGACCAACTGCACAAGTCTTTGATGTAAGAGTGTCTGAACATTGATGTGGCCTACATCCAGAAACTTGTCCAGTCCAAGGCAAATCCAGTCACAACAGTTATTGGTATTCGTGGAGGTATTACATGCTATGTGATATGTTTAAGTCACAGGTGGGCTTACAGTGGGCCTACAGTGAAGGCATTTCAGGATATTTACATTCAAAAATGTCCCAAAAATGAAATATGATTTTTATCAGCCACCATTGCTGCAGTCAAATTGACACCTCTGGATCAATGTGTTTTGACACACCTACTACTGCTTGAGTGCACAGAGCACAAGTGTGCCAACTGGAACACAGCCACAGCTACAGATAAATGTGTGGACGACGTGAGATCCGGTGGTCCGTGCGGAGATGACCCCAGGCCAGCAGGTCTCAGGGGGTGCTGACATCATCCACACTGGTCCTGCTTTCTCTCCAAACAGGGGGGAAGTTTCCGACACATGCACACACAGGCTCCGAGTGTTTGCCTTAAAAATACATGCTGTCTTTCCACCAGTGAGGGACACTCCGGGTTTATCGGTTATGCCTGATGTTTCTAATATATATGTTTATTTTTGTTGCGGTTTTGACTGTGAATTCATATTGGGTAATTAAGCGACTCCATCAGATCACAGAAAGACATAATTGTATGTGCGTGAGTGCGTGCATGTGTCTGCGTGGAGCCTGCTGTGTTTTCAGCTTGACTGTGAAGAATACTGAGTGGCATTTTGATGGCGTTCCAGCGTAGCAGCTCTTGCTGAAGTGCTGTGCAAGATCCAAATGTCTGTCTGCTCTTCTCTCCCTCTCTCTCTCTCTCTCTCTCTCTCTCTCTCTCTCTCTCTCTCCTGCCTCCTCTCCTCCTCCTGTTCCTCCTCTAGTGTCTGCCATACCGTGGCCATCTGCCATGTTGGACGGATGCCTCGAGACAGCTAAGTGAATTGTGGCCTGGGACCACTGTAGTCTTCTATGTTACACATTTTTTCAGAGGCAAATTTCGGATTAAATGGGAGACCGCAGCGAACCCACAGTCGTTCATCATCACAAATTACTCGTGTCCGCCCCGTTACAACACCCGCACACCTTTAGCCCTGAAAGTTTTTTTTTTTTTTTAACAGACATTCAGTAGCATGTTGTGGTTTCACGGTATCCAGCAAATAGAACAGGCTGCACTGGGTGACTCTACCAGTCAAAAGTTTGGAGACACCCAGCTAAATGGATGTAGTTGGTGATCTTAAAGACTCTATAGGCTTACATTTAACAGCTCCAGCTGATGAGAATCTGAACCAGTCCATATCCTGATACACCACATCTGCTCCTGATGTACACAGTATGATACTCCTCCATATCTCCACCTCTAATATATATTCAGTGGTGTAAAAACTTTGATCTCTTTTTCTGCACAGTGTAAAAGCTCTAGTCCTCCTTTCAGGTTAGTGAATATTCATGATGGACCGACCAATAGAATCGCTCCAAACCTGCTTAGTAATAAACCTTGTTCTACCAGCCCCCACTGCAGGTTAAGAAAGCTGGTTCATCCTTCTGTAAAGCTCCATTCTGGAGGGTTTTAAGGTGGACTGTATGATTCCATGAGTGCTAGTTTATAGTTTGATGTTGTCTCATTTATTCCACAGGAAAGCATTAAGATAAACCTAAAGAGAACCATCTATGTGTAGCCATGTCTAAACTTTTGACTGGTACTGTAAATCAGCTGAGCATGCTTTCTCTGCTCTTTGTAATAACCAAATGTACTTAAGCCTAAACAGATTTGATTGTGAGGATATAGTGTATATGATATAATACAGTTTCTGTGACAGGCCTACATCGGGTATAATCACCCAGGCCAAGCATCCCATTGGGCTTAGAGCTAGAATGAAAAAGATGGTTCGCTCCAAGCAGAACCAATATGCCAGTCCCAGTATGAGGTTCTATAACTGGTTAGAACTACATGGAAAATGGGTAATTCCTTAGGTTTACATAGACTGTGAGTAGTGCTAATATAATAAAAGAGTAGCTTTGGAAAGCTTTTAGCCCAGCAGTTATGTTTGTATTGATTTTGACATATGCCATGTTAGACATTGTCAATAAAGCTAACATAGTCCCATTTAAAATGCACAGACATGCTGGCTACAGTGAACATCCACAACTGTGTAGGGCATAATTACCAACTGAGTCTGTGTCCAAAGCACAAATATAACAAACCTGGTACCTTTTCCCCAGCACTCGACAGTGCGCCGCCTTTGAGAAACCAGTATTGTCTCATTGTGTACACAGTGTGAGTTAGTAGTATTTCCCAATCGCTTGTTTTGCAGCCATCAACATAATCTGTATTTTCCACGTCTCAGCAGTTTAATGTGACATTGCCAGGATGATCAGCTACACTGAGGGAGTTCTATATCTGCAGTGGAAAAGAAAGCATCAGGGCCCAAACTGGAGTAGAGACAAATCAGGACGTCCTACACAATGGAAATGTTGAATGAAATCCCACAAGATGTGGACCTTTGGGAGTCTGGAGGTAAAACATAACCAATATGTCAGTAGGCTAAACCACAGAAGAAAAGAGATCCATCATTATGTAGGTAAAACCATCTCTTTATACCAAGAAAGTTCCCAACTTCAACTAACAGCTATTTATTTATTAATTTATTCATTTATTTATTTATTTAGAAAGAAACAGTAATATTTGCACGCATAGATTTTCATCATTTTGAGAGCCCGACAAAAGAACATGCAGTGAGGAAAATGAGTATTTGAACACCCTGCAACTTTGCAAGTTCTCCCACTAAGAAATCATGGAGGGGTCTGACATTTTCATCTTAGGTGCATGTACACTAAAAAAAAAATCCAGAAATCACAATGTATGATTTTTTAATAATTTATTTGTGTGTTACTGCTGCAAATAAGTATTTGAACACCTGCCAATCAGCAAAAATTCTGGCCCTCAAAGACCTGTTAGTCCGCCTCTAAAAACTCCACCTCCACTCCACTTATTATTCTAAATTAGAAGCACCTGTTTGAGGTCGTAAGCTGCATAGAGACACCTGTCCACCCCACACTATCAGTAAGACTCCAACTACTAACATGGCTAAGACCAAAGAGCTGTCCAAAGACACCAAAGACAAAACTGTTGACCTCCACGAGGCTGGAAAGGGCTACGGGGCCAAGCAGCTTGGTGAAAAAAGATCCACTGTTGGACCAATATTAGAAAATGGAAGAAGCTAAACATGACTGTCAATCAACCCACTGTACCAAATATTAACATTAATTTCCCCGGTGTTCAAATACTTATTTGCAGCAGTAACACACAAATCAATTATTAAAAAATCATACATTGTGATTTCTGGATTTTTTTTTTAGATTATGTCTCTCACAGTGGACATGCACCTAAGATGAAAATTTCAGACCCCTCTATGATTTCTAAGTGGGAGAACTTGCAAAGTCGCAGGGTGTTCAAATACTTATTTTCCTCACTGTAAGAGACTTTGATGAATGGGAGACAAAAGTGCTGGCACAATGCAGTATTGTGCAATAGTCAGAGACCACCCAGTCAAAACTGTTGTTGTCAAAACAAACAAAAACCCACAGGTGTTTCTGTCCACCTTCCACTGTGTAAGAGCAGCTCAACAGTATAAGTCCAAAAGGATGTGTAGTTGTTGAAGGATCTCCTTCTCACTCAGAAAAGGGGATAAGAAGCTGCTGGTGTTCTCAGAACAATGGACTGACCAGCCCAGAGTCCAGACCTCAACATTTACTGATTTGGGATTAATCACTTACCCATCTTCTAAATTGTTTAATTCTTCTGGGTCATGGGAAGTTCTGTAGCCTAACCCAAAGTTTAAAGGGTTAAAGGGTAAAGATTAGCCTATCCAATTCATCTGCATTCAATAAAATTCAATCCACAAAGATACAAGTAGGATGGAAAGGACGCACCAGCCAGATCTCAGGCCCTTCTTTCTGCAAGGCCATAGCACACTGTGCCCCAGTGCCACCCTAGAAACTTCTAAGACTGAACTCTGAGAACACTCCTCCAGATTTCTGTGAAAACAGGAAGTGTGCTGAAGAGAGCTGTCATAGAGATAAAATCGTACTATGCGTACTGTCCTGAGGTTTTTGATTTCTTCACTGGCTACAAAGTAACAGCGAAGAAGTTCACTTTTCCAAAGAAGACAAGCAGTCCAGCGTCATGTGACGGGCCTTGCCCGGTAAACTAAAGCCCAGGCATCTGAATGTGAAACAGCAGGTAGAATGTTCCACGATGACCGTTAGCAGGGGAACCCCCTTCACCATGCTAGAGCCGCTAGAAAGAGGTCATGTGACCTATTCTGACATAAAAAGGGAATCCCTTGTTTTTAGTTACTCAGCAACTGCTGTACGTGTCTCCATGGTGATGTGTGTTTGGAACAAAACACCGCGGCGATCCACAAATGACAGTCTAACTCAGTCAGCTCTATTTATAACAGGAACAGGAAGAACCGCTCCAGCGGCTAGCTGTGTGTGTGTGCGTGTGTGTGTGTGTGTGTGTGTGTGGAAAGCCTTGCTCAGCCGTTGATTCTGATAGGCCACAATGGCCGGTGACTCACCGCCGGACATTGAGGACATGCGCAGGGATCACCATGGCAGCAAGGTCAAAGCAAATAAACACAGGGCTGTCCTCAGCGCGGCCTCTGATTGGTCGGTTGTCTGCGTACAGTACCACTGTAGTCTCCACAATAATCACATAAACAAACTTCAGAACTACTGCTTTTCATAGCGGTATCCAGAGGAAAGGCCTCAGTGTAAACACATCACCATCCTGTTTGCTGAGTCACTACAGAGAGCCTATAATAATACTAATATGTAATAATATAAGGACATAGGTTATATTACATAATACATATGAAGCGTATAGATACACAGTGTGTTAAGTAAATTACAGAAGGCCAAGCAGGAAATATTGAATAGCCATTAAATGCTGATAGATATACAGTATCCTAACAACTGCCTTAAACACAAACAGTGACAAAAATGTTCAGTGATACGTGTGATACTGAAATACATATCAGTCACTCTGCATGTTTAAGGTGGTAGTAACTTTTTATGCTAATGCACACACACACACACAAACACACACACATACATATATATATATATTTTTTTTTTTTCCATTGAATGTTTATATATACATATCTGCAGCTTTACATTACTTATCAGCCACTCCAAAGTCCCCCAATCCAAGACATCATTGTGTACACTTACTGGCCACTTTATCAGAAACCCCTACCTACAAACTCTGCCTGGTATTTCTGATTGCCCATTTGTTAATGTACAATTTTGTTTAGCCATCTTCAAGCCCTTCAACAGTTTCTGACCACAGAGCTGCACTTGGCAGATAAATCTTAGCAGGGTGCATCACTTTCAACCTAGCAGTGGCAGCAATGACATGTGAAAGCCACGTGTTTTTAAAACGTATGTCTACTTATTATATAACAATATTTTTAAAACAATTTTTCAATGTTAATTCAATACAGATCTATTTGCATTAATATATTCATTTTAATTCTCTCTCTTTCTCTCTCTCTCTCTCTCTCTCTCTCTCTCTCTCTCTCTCTCTCTCTCTCTCTCAATGTTCATGTCATATATACACTATATCAATCTTCACTAATGTGCATTCATAGCCAAAAGCCACTGTATCTACACTCATTGTTTGTTTTATCAGCTCTACTTCCCATATAGGAGCACTCTGTAGTTCTACAGTTACAGACTGTAGTCCATCTGTTTCTCTGTATAGTTTGGTACCCTGTTCTTCAATGGTCAGAAATCCCAAAGACCCACCACAGATTAGATATTACGTGGGTGGTGGGCCATTCTCAGCACTGCAGTGACAGTGATGGTGTGTTAGTGTGTGTTAGGGTGGATCAGACACAGGAGACACAAACGAACAGGACTATGAGGCCTTATCACTTATTATACACATATGGGATTTACATGTGGGATTATGGGATTATTACATACTGGCACCTATTTATATTTCCGTATATAATATATAAGGAGAAATGTTTACATAAAGGCACTTATATATATTTATAATAAATAAATAAATAAATAAATAAATGTAGTCAGTTGGTCATGATGTGTTGGGTGTAATAGGCTGGCTCGTTAAGATTTTGTACTGGAGCTACAAGGCTAAAACCATATGGGGGTTAGCCCCACCATTAGCACAGCATTGCACGTTTACTTTAAACAAGTTCAGATGGACACGTGTGCTGCTTTTGGGTTGAGAGAAAGCGCTGTGTGAATGTGATTTTGCTCCAGAGGTTTTCTTTAATAACAAGCAAACAACAACAAGCACAGTAACTTCTCCATATGCTGTCTCAGCAGCGTTCATCTGTCGCCCCTTTATAAGGAGGAGAGGGGACCGAGGCGCGGGGACGGCTGATGAAAGCATGCGTTCGACTCGGCGCTCATTAATGAGCCTTATGCGCTATTAATGAGCTCTTAGGATGCTTTTCATGATCAAACATTAAGCTGCCGTGTTTGAGGCAGTTCTGGAGCGAAGATTAGCGAGAGATCCAGTCATTTCTCTCCTCAGCTCAGATTGGCGGATTCATCCTTCACAAGCCTTTAAAACACAGTTCCCTTCAATCTAATCCCTCAAACTGAGGAGCGGTCAAAAGAGGACGTCAGGAGTAACATGAGACAAGAGGAGAGAGAGAGAGAGAGAGAGAGAGAGAGAGAGAGAGAGAGAGAGTTGGAGAAAGAGATAGAGGGGAAGAGAGAGAGAGAGAGAGAGAGGAGAGAGAGAGAGGAGAGAGAGAGAGAGAGAGAGAGAGAGACAAAGGGATAGAGGAGAAGAGAGAGAGGAGGGGGAGAGAGAGAGAGAAAAGGATAGAGGGGGGAGAGAGAGAGGGAGAGTTGGAGAAAGATATAGAGGGGAAGAGAGAGAAAGAGAGAGAGAGGGAGAATAAGAGACAAAGAGATAGAGGAGAGGAGAAAAGAGAGAAAAGGGAGAGAGCGGGAGAGACAAAGGGATAGAGGGGAAGAGAGGGAGAGAGGGAGAGAGGGAGGAAGAAAAGGAAAGAGAGAGGAGGAAGAGAGACAGAGAGAGAGGAGGAAGAGAGAGATATCGAGTAGAGACAGAGAGAAAGTTAAAAAGAGAGAGAGGAAGAAGTGAGAACGAGAGAAAGAGAGAGAGGGGAGAAAGAGACAAAAAGATAGAGGGGAAGAGAGGGAGAAAGAGAGAGAGCGAGAGAAAGAGAGAGAGTCTGTGTGTGTGTGTGTGTGTGTGTGTATGAGGGAGAGAGGGAGATGAAGAGATACAGAGAGAGAGAGGGAGAGAGAGAAGGGGGTAGAGCGGCTGGGAGAGAGAAAGAGAGACGAAGGGGGTTCCCGCTCTTCTCCTGGGTATGTGTATGTTTTATCACCATGGTTACGGTGGTGAGTGAGTGGCAGTGGCCTTGACTCAGAATGGGGAACTGTACACAGGAACTATTTACTCTCTCTCTCTCTCTCTCTCTCTCTCTCACATAAACAATAACACGTATCCACACATGCTCGTACACGTGAGCTCTGCTGTCACATCACAGAGACAATGAGTCAAAACCCTCAGCACTGGAGCCGGCCTTACATAACTCATCATCTGTGCTTCGTTTAGTGTCTTCAGCTCAGTGAGATCTGACCCCACAGTGGTCCGTCTGCTTGTGCGCCCACACACAGATCAGCGTGCTAATTTGGAGCTTTGCGTGTGTTACTGTGTTTCTTATCACTGTACTAAAGGAATTCCCTGCAGCACTTATTGTTGGATACACTGGATTATAATCCATATCTAACCATCACTATGTAAACAGAGTCACATGATATTTAAATGTTCAACTTCAGATCAGTTTCTACAGCACTGCACGAATGATACTTGGCCTTTAATATGATCTTACATCTAGTTGATACAGTTTATATATATATATATATATATATATACATATATATATATATATATATATTTTTTTTTTTTATTTATTTATTTATTTTTTTTTTTAAGGTCATTGTAAGCTAATTTAAGATTATGTGACTTATTTCTAAACAGTTAAACTACTTTTAAATTCTTTGGCAGATCATTTTGCTTATATTAAGAAACATGAAAATAAGCATGAAAGAAGCCAAACGATCTGGCAGTATAGTGAGATAATGTTGAGCTGCTCGGCTAAAACAGAAGAGGAAATGGCTTCAGCTGAAGTCACAACTCTTACACAAATG
This sequence comes from Prochilodus magdalenae, assembly GCA_024036415.1. Lineage (NCBI taxonomy): Eukaryota > Metazoa > Chordata > Actinopteri > Characiformes > Prochilodontidae > Prochilodus > Prochilodus magdalenae. The sequence goes on from JAMWET010004930.1 coordinate 27,964, forward strand.
GGGAAGCAGTTTGGGTGCAGCCCAATTGTGAACTGAATACTAATACTAACTACATTATAATGACCAGCAGCTAATATCCAGAGTAACCACCACGTCCTGCCCGGACAGCAGCTAGACGGGATGGGAGTGACTGTAATGTACCGGGGAGTTGTCACAGGTATCTGGACCCATGCTGACTGTAGTGCAACCCTCAGCTGCTGGAGGATGCATGGTTGAGGATCCATAGAGCAAACACGGCGAACGGGTGGTCTCACAGATGCTCGATTGGGTTCAAGTCTGGGGGATTAGGGGGCCAGGGTAGTACTTGGAAGTCTTGGTCATGCTCTTCTAACCAGTGTTGGACTTTTCCAGCCATGTGACATGTCATATTGTCCAGCTGAAAGATCCCATCCAGCCCAGGGAAGACAATAAGCATACTCAAAAATCCTCAGTGTGTAGTAATGATTGACACTACTGTGCATAAATGGGAAACGGAAGTGGGGAGTTTTTCAGAAATATCTGGAAAAAAATTTCAGACAGTGGTGCAACAGTGGAAATGGTGGTGGTAGAACCAGAAATGGTGTATACATGTGAGTTCAACCTAATTCTACAGCCTGTAAGAAGAATCATAATAGAATCATGAAGAATGCTGTATGCAAGAAATGATGTTTAATGCTAATATTGTGCGTGCTAGCCTGCTAAACTCGTACTATGAAGATTAGTACATGGCATATACAGTGTAGTATTAGTGTGTAGTATGCAACTGAGACACAGCCAAGGTTGGTGGTGCCAGTGCGCTCTAATATTAACAAGCTAGCCAGGCTAGGTAATGTTAGCACCCCACTGGCAATGCCAAACTAGCCAAACTAGCCACTGGCAATGCCTTGATGCACACTGTAGGTTTTTAGGTTAGGTTTTTAATCTTAACCCCCAACAACACCCCCCACCCCCCACCAAAACCCAAAACCTACTTGTCTGTTATCATTAAGAATGTTGTTATTACAGAAGTGATGTAATATGCTAATATTTTGAGTACCAGCCTGCCTGCCTACAGTGTAGTATTAGTGTGTAGTAGACTATTGAGATGCAGCAGAAGCTTGGTGGTAGTGGGTTCTAACATCAGCTAGCTAGCTTACCTAGCTAACAATAGCACACTTAGCTTTATTTTGCTACGAATCTTCTTGTTTTGGTTGTTAGCGCTTTTCTAAGCTGCCCAGCTAAGGACAAGATGGCTAACCTTCTTTGGCTTAGCTAGTTAGCTAAGGCTAGCAATCTATGTCAGACCTTGTCTGTCCAACAACCCTGACAAACAAACCTGTAGATGTAAGCCTAAAAATAAACACCCTGTAAAATCCATAGCTTGTATTGAGGGTAGCGGCCAATCCCCAGAATGTTATTATGCATTACTGACCTTTAAGACTGATTAATGTAAATGAGCTTGTGGGGAGGGCAACAAACCAGAGGTAGGCTGAATTGGTGGGTGTATGTATATGTGTTGGGTTTTTGTGACATCACAAGATAATTAATTCGGTTTCAATGTATTCACTGGGGACTGAATGTTACTTTTTGTTTATTACTGGTTGCTAAATAAGTTTATTTATTGTCCAAAATTGAGGAAATTGTACTTTTCCATGATATGGGCCCTTTAATGTGGAAACAACAAATGCATTTGACTGAAGCAAGTTCAGCACATTCATCAGTAATTACTTTTTTTCAGTTCACACCCCAGATCATCCTCTGTGTATCATCTGCACCCACTCAAACCCACCATAACCCCCCCCCCTATTCACCTTTGTTGAAAGTTACAAATTGCTTATTTAAATTGCTTTGCGAGGCGTTTGGGTTTTTTAGAAACCTCCCCGTGACTTCCTATGGCTGTTTAAAAAGTAATGAGACAGAATAAAAAAGCACTCAAGTTAATAGCCTTGAAAAAAAATCATGCCCAGGCCATTTATCAGCTCTTCCAGGAAGCGGCATATGTTAAAATGTTGGCACACTGTGCAGCCTTTAACATAATGGTCATATCCATTTGATAACTTAATTGTGGCCTTCGTGAGTTGCAGAGTTTCGAACTGCACATAAAACATGTCAGAGGACGAAGGGAAGCGTTTTTGGTAAATTTGTAGGTGCGCCCGCTTATGCAAACGCACCATGAGCAACTCTGGGGTCACGCACCAAAGCACAAATGAATTCCGCTTTCTCTAAATCTTGTGCAACCACTTTTTAAGGAAGACACTTGAAAAAGCACATGCTCTAGAACAAACATACACATGACCATTTAAACACACCCACGCCCCACACATCCATGTACAGGGGGCTCCATGCCTGTGGTATGAATCATCTGGGAATGGCTGGGTTGGGTGGGTTGGGATAACTTACATGTGTGGACGTGTGTTTGTTTTTGTATGTTTTCAGGACAGTATGTCCTGGCAGTGCAAAATTGTTTCTAGAAAAAAGCTTAATGTTTCCTGTGATTAAGGATATAAGATCAAAACTATTTATTCTTGGTTTCTGTGGGTATGATTATTATTACATGGGATATATATATATATATTTTTTTTTCTTCTTTTTATATATATATATAGGGTTTTTGCCATCCCCTGTGTAACTGCCACAGTAAAATTGCCTATCTACACTGATTATTATTGAATATAGATACTTACCAATACCTATACATTGTGCAAAAGTCAGAGACCACCATTAATGTGCATAATTTCTAGTCAAAAGGCCATTATATATATAGACAGTATGTATATGACAATATGTATATATATGACAATATGACAATACATATATATATATACATATATATATATATATATATATATATATATATATATATATATATATATATATATATATATATATATATATATATATATATTGTATATAGGGTGTTTGCCATCCCCTGTGTAACTGCCACATATATGTAAAATTGCCTATCTACACTGATTATTATTGGAAATAGATACTTACCTATACATTGTGCAAAAGTCAGAGACCACCATTAATGTACACAATTTCTAGTCAAAAGGCCATTATATATATACAGTATATATAGAGTCCCTATCCAAAAATTTTGTCATCTATGGTTGATTTTTGGTCTATGCCTCATTTGATGCATCTGCTGCATACAGTGTGTCAAAATTTCATGATGAATAGCCTGTGTACCGTTATGTGCTGGTGTTAATATATGCTATATGCTACATACTAGCTATGCTAACTATAATTATATACTGTATGGAAGGATACTTAATGGAAGTTAATGTAACCCTATAGTCATTCATTGAATCCATTCTCTACATGTGCATTGTTGATGTGGTATATGGGCTGTATCATCATTATAACTAGTCCTTTACTCTTTGGTGTCCAGGATTTCTTAGACACCTGGCCATCCATTGTCAGTACTGGAATGAGGGGTGTTAAAAGGGGATTCTCCCCTCTTTACTACAGTAAGAGCCTCTACGCTCCTCCAGGAAAGGCTTTAAACTAGTTACTGGCTCCTATTGTAGTGAGGATTCGCTTGCCTTTAACTACAAGAGCATTAGTCAGGTCTGGTACCGGTGTTGGATGATCAGTTATAGCTCACTCCAACTCACTCCAAAAGAACTGGATGGAGCTTCATCACTCCAGTGAATGCAATTCAACTGCTCCACAACTCAGTGCTGGGGGGAGGTTTAATGCCCCTCTTGCCGATGCATGGCATTCGGAATGGTGACCATATAGTCTCAGTTACAGCTGCTCCAGAGTCTCCCGTTCTGCTGGCCCTGCTTATCTATGAAAGTTGTGTTTGCCAAATCAAACGCCTGTGAAAACAATAGTTACATCTTACAGTGACTGAATGCATTCATTCAAAGGGGTGTCTAATAGTAGTATGGACAAGTAGTACCCATAAGGGATATCCATACGACCTCACGTCCTGTCATTGTAAGAAAACGAACTTGTATGTGTGTACGTGTATGAGGGAGGGAGTAGGGATATCCCTCCATGGCATGTGGAAATGAGTCACTGACTCCATGTCTCTCCTAGAAAGTACAGCATGTCCTGTTTGTGTTACCGCAGGAAGCCAATAGCAGGATACACCACTGCCTTGTGATCACGCCATTCACATACTCTCACACACACTCATTATGTGAATTTTCCCCCTCTCTTGCTTGCCTGCCTCCACGGGTCACAATAACCTCACCGCGAGCCTTGAAGGCAGGCCACGGCCCCTGACATAATAAACCTAATTCTTCCTCAGAGGCACTAAAGCAGGCTGTTAAGCTTTTCTATCGTACATCATGTCCGTCCAACTCATCAGGCATAAAGGAATGTCTACCCTCTGGTTTATGACACTTCCTCAAAGCAAATGTTCTTGATCGGGTTCCAAACATACTTGAGAGCTGACTTCAAACTGCGTATAGCCAGGGTCGGGCAACAATCAGAAATTGTCTCCTTACCTCAAATAACCGATCAGCCAAGACGTGCTTGGTTTGGTGTGCGGTTTGCTTCTTTAGCTTTGGTCTGGAGCTACAATGCTAATATAGCTAACAAGTAATGGAAAAATTAGCCATGAGGTCATGAAAACTACAGGCCTAAATCATCAAACGTTTATCTCTAACCGCATAGAGTTGATAAATGATCTCAAATATAGTTATTATGTGGGTTTGGACCAAGTGTGATATACTGATATCTATAAACATGGAACAGACTGTAGGGAATAGGACTGCTGCTACTGTTTTTAGCTGTGTGCAGGGATGTTTGTGCATCATTTCTTTATTTGAAGTGAAATTCTTTTATCTTTTCTAATGGATTACCAGTCTTTTATTCTCTTGTTTTGGGAATTTATTTATCGGGAAGTGGCGTGTTTCCTTTTTACTGAAGACAGCTGCAACTGGTCCAGTTTAAACGATGGTCCAGGTCTCCAGGAGGAAAAAAAAAAGTACATGGAAGTAAACCTAATTTAAGTCTGTTTTTTAAGTATTTAAGTATACTTCCTTACCTTTATGATCATTGTCCTGAAAGTGTGCAGTTTCCATATACTAAATATGTACTTTGTATGCTAAATATAATAATGCTATTAAATATATGCTTAAATAAAACTATCTATCTGTTTAATTAATTTCCCTCTGTTTTGGCAGTGTGGGAGTTTATTTACTTCTGACTAATGGCTTCCAGTGTGAACATGGACATCATTTCATCAGCTGATGTCCAAAAGCATGTGGTTTCTTTCAAAAGAAAAGCCTATATATATGTAATGTACATGAAATGTTGTGTGTGTGTGTGTGTATATATATATATATATATATATATATATATATATATATATATATATATATATATATATATATATGATTGATATGATATGATATGATGATATGATATGATATATTAAAATCATAAAATATATTTAACATATTGTAATATACAAAATATATATCAAAATATGTACATTACAATATACATTATAACTTCATAATTGCTAATACAGTTTATTTTTAACTGTGTCACCAAAAAAATAAATAAAATAAAAAATACCATATTCCAAAGCCCAATATAAATGTAGACATCAAAACAAACAGTACAGAATCATGCCTGAGTTTAGTGCAGTGCTGTCTGAGGGCTCAAAGATCATGATCGCATTCAGTATCTATCATCTGTCTTGTCCCTTGTGCACAGGGACTTCTATGGATTCTCTAAATCTGTTGATGGTATAAAGTAGTATATATGGTAGGATATCCAAAGTCGGTGCAACTTTACATTTAGGAACGTTTTTCTGGAACATGTTTCACATTTCTTAAACATTTTTCCACAGACTGCGAAACTGCAAATTGCTCCTCTATTTTATTAGTACCATTTACTTTCCAAGCCTCCTTTTTTTATATGTGTTGCTGCCATTGAGTTCTAAATGAGTTAATCATTTTCAGGAAATGGTAAAATGTCTCACTTTCAGCATTTGATATGTGTTCAATGTTTGTGAATAGTGATTGGGAATGTGAATAAAATATTGGTTTATGAGATTTATAAATCATTACATTTAGTTTATTTATTTAAATTTTACACAGCGTCCCAACTGTTTTGAAACTAAGGTTGTGTGAATGAATGGAGTCTTGGGGTCTTCCTGGCAGAGCTTTCATTTCAGTAAGCTAACAAGCAAACACTTATATTTAGAAAACCAAAGAGCTACATTAGCTAGCAAGTAGGCCAGTCATATCTAATGGTGCCTTTGTTCAATAAGGTAGCTTAGAACAGCCAGGGCCAGCCAGCGGGGCCAAAGTGTCTACACATTTTTCTATGAATACCCAACCATATTCGTTTGTAGTTAGTGAATAATAAGTCTTAGTATGCAGTAAGTCTTGGATTATGTAAGGGATGAAAGAAACCACATGGTCTGGACGTCAGCTGATCTAACAGATGACATGATGTTCATGTGAATAAGTGAGGTTTTCTCACAGAAGAGATCAAGAGATAAGTCAGTGGTCAGAAATGAATAAACCATAAAGAGAGGTAGAGAGGTTAGTGTTAACCCCACACTGCCAAAACAGAAAATTAATAAAACAAAGTGTACAGTAGATAACTCCATATAACAGTACCCTTAACAGTGGTGAACATCAGGCACAGATAGGTCCCAGGGGGCCTCGAGAGAACGCTTTTGCCTTCAGACTTTACAACTGCCCTTTTGGTTGGTGTGTATGAACACGCTGGGTTTTATATTTCCTCTCTTCAACATCCGTTCCACAGAGATCTGAGCTTGGAGGTCAGCCTGGATACTACGAGATTCATTACTTTTGGGTACCACCTGTGGTGCAGTACCAACCACCTGTGGAGATTTCTCCTCAACAACCCCATCCAGCCATGCATCACCACAGCGCAGGAAAAGTCACCAATAAAACACTGATTATCTTCTCAAGAAACATTATACTCAACAACAATCAAACCTACTGGCTGTTGAATAGGATTATGATTATATAATAAATAAATACCAGAGGCCTCTGTGACCTACATGAGCACCACTAACATCTTGGAGTTTGGCATGGAAGGGACATCAAAGTTGCATCAAAGAATTGAGCAGTTGGGCCAGATTTGGTGGATGTCTTCCCTGGAAAAATGCTGAGGAGAGTTTCCTGTAGACTGGGATTTGGTCACTCTTGGTAGACACGTATGAATGTACGCTTCCATACACCTGCAAATTCAGCTACTTCCTTCACACTATGGTTTTTGGCACATCCGGATGCGATCCTCCTTTTAGCCAATCATTACCATCTGCTCTGGAGCCATTTTCCACACATGTAACGAGACATTTCCTGCTGTGTAGCACCTCTTCTCAATCTATGAATCCCATCTCACACACACCTCACAGGTATGTATAGCCCATCATCCTTGTACACGGCAACTGGAGAAGTCTGAAATTACTACCACCATAAACATGCAATGTGACAAATTACAGGCAACCCTTTGGCTTTGTATGTTGGGGGATACAGGGTTCCGCTTACTGCATTAATGGTAATGATAGTGTATATCGCTGCCTTTGAGATGTGACCACATGCTCATCTTTCAAAATGAGTGATTGCAATAAGCTGTATATCAATTATGTAAATTATGTTTAATTGATATTATTGTTGCGCTTGTTTCGCTCCTTGAGCTCCCTGCACCCCCAAATGATGTGCACAGGCTTGGCAAACCTGGACTTATAATGTTAATATGATGATGCAGTGACACTGAAGTGTGCAGTAGCACGGCTATGTCTGATCCACTCACACCATCACACCACCACCACCACATCAGTGTCACTGCAGTGCTGAGAATGATCCACCAGAAAGGTGGTCCTGACCATTGAAGAAGAGGGTAACAAAGTATGCAGGTAGACAGTCTGTAACTGTAGAACTACAAAGTGCTACTATTTGGTAAATGGAGCTGATATATTGAACAACAGATAGCACCCCACACACCAGGGAGCCACCACCACATGTGGGAGACTGGGGTTCAAAACCCATACTGGGTGACTATGCTGCGCTACACCAATAAGAGTCCTTGGGCAAGACTCCTAACACTACATTGGCCCACCTGTAAAATGATTAACCTTGATTAAATTCGCTCTGTACTCAGTGTAGATACATAGAGGCGGTCATAATATGACTACCTAATATGACTGAATGAAACCACAAAAGTGCATTTCCTAGAGAAAGTGCAGGGTGATTGCAAAGCCTTGATTGATAGGATGCTGCTAGGTCTTTGCTTTGGCATGCTAAATGTTTGCTAGGTGGCTGCTGGTGATGGTTATGATATCCTACATGGGTAATAGGGTGTCACTAATGGATTTCTACCACTGTAATATAGGCTGGGTGCACAAACTTTTGCACCCCATTTGTTCCTAAGGGTAAACAATTCATCATTCACCAGTGACAATATGTAAACCACGCGTCCAATCAAAAAGCGGTCTGCAAACACACCATTCCCAATAAGCCTGGGCATACTGGAGCTGGAAGTGTGTCACTGTCTCAAAATTTGTGGAATGAATTAGCAGACCAAAAACAATCCAGAAGAAAAATAAGACCATAAAAGTGTCAGAGACCACATAACCAAAACTTACGTAACAGTTCCGCACGATTTAGACATGTTGCACAATGCTAATTGGTAGGTATACACTTTTATCGCTGCTTGGCTTCATTGGCATCATTGGCATCATTGCTCCAAATCAAATTTGAGACTCCAAATATGTCTGGACTAATCAGCTACATTTCAGGTGAAGGTGAAACGAGTATATGTCACTTCTTCATTATCCTAATTATTATTTTCAGGATGATTCATTGTTTTAATTAGCGCTGTCTTTGTGCTGTCGCTTTCTAAAGCAGACTAGTGTCGTTCTGGGGCTTAGCCTTTATGCCGCAGCATCAAGCAGCCCCAGAGTCTGGCCAGCTTTAATGAAATCCACGTGTGTCTGGAGCTCTTTCGTTTTTGTCATTATGCAAGTCCTCGGCTCGCCGCACCTCCGAGCTCGTCAAGTCCCAAGCCTCCCAGGGAGAAGAGCAAAAGCGAATCCACAAAAGCACACAGCTCTCGTCTGGGATCTGCACGGATGCAAGTGCAGCTCTCCACTTCCTGAGCGCGTTTTAATGCGCTTTTAATGGCTGAGAAAGACACAAGCGGGTCATTTAGGGTGAGCAGAGAGAGGCCAATGGGTTCAATCATAGTGGCTATACGGCTGAGGAAGTACTGCTCGGCTAATGCATTGGTTTATGTCCCTGTCCTGAAGTATGCCTAGCCTGGAGCATCTTACTGTTTCCCCTGCCCTAACAGACCCAGTTGTTTTTGCCCAGATGAAAAGAGTGACTATTTTCCTTGTCCTGTATTTTAAGATATAATTACACAATATGTATTAATAACCTAGTTATGCCCCGAACAGCATTTCCATTTAATTCACAGTCTGTATTGACAGATTCAGGCCTGTACTTCCATTTGTTATATATTTAAAACATCTCATCTTCTACCTACCAATATTTTGTCTCTGTCCTAAGGAAAACATGTCTCTTAATTTTTGTCGATTTTTACTTTTATGCATCATCTGAACATATCAGCTGCTGTTTATGTTGTGTAATGATATCCTGATTAATGGAGCCACAGAAATGGTCCATATTTACTTGGAAAAACATCTGGTTCCATTGACATACATTAGAACTAAATGAGGTTTTTGGCCTCTCCTGCATGGTTGCCATTTTGGAGATCCTTGTTCTTCTTTGGACATCGACAATACAAGAATCGAAAGCTTAAGCCTACACTATGGTTTAGACCCCTCTGCTAATTCTTGAATCATTGGATCATGTGTGTTAAAGCAGGAAAAACACCAAAAATGTGCAGAGCAGAAGACTCCAGGAACAGGATTAGGAGTGCATCCCGTATCTTGACCTTTTCCACTGCAGTATTCGGGTAGATAACCGGCTGCTGAGATGTAGTGAAGATTCCCACATTGGGCAGGGAAACTCCTATCACCTCACATTCCAGGCTTGTGTTGTAACTGGCAGAGTTGAGTAGTAGTGGACATGTAATCTGGATTGCGTAATCTTTTTATGATATTAGAATACCTTTGAAAATACACAAATCCGATTGCAGATATCTTAAAGCATTACTATTTATAAGGATTACGTTTCTGATTAGGCAACGTCAATAAACCAGCCTATTAATTCTTAATTCATGTTTTTAAAGTGTGAATTGCATAATAGGTGTGTCATGGTGGTTAATAAAAAAGGAAGGAAAGAAAGAAAGAAAGAAATGTGTGCCATTTTGCTTCTGTAACATGTATTATTTAAGACTACATAAAATAAAACATACATAATATACATTTTGAGGTTTATTTTCTAAAATGTTATAAAGTTAGACATTGTATGACTGCTGTGCCTTTAAATAGTGGCAACCAGTGGCAATGCAAATGTATGAAATTCAATTATGAAATGAATATTAAATTAATATATTTAAAGGCAGTTGTATCAAAATGATTTTTTTCTCCCAGTCTAAGACAGAAATCTCTACTTCAGTAGGACTTGCATACACCAAATTTTCCAGTTGCATCCATATCTATATTCTAAAGGTATTTACATATAGCATTTGAGTTATATAACATTTCCTGACTAAAAACATGTATATTTTTGAAGGCTGTTGACAGTTTTCTTTTATTTGTAAAGATATAAAAAACAGAGTTCCAAAATTCCCTCTGTTAAAACGATTGATTCAAATATGTCAGCACAGTAAAACAGAAACTTTACTTTATCCACTCTTTAGATTACTAGTCTTCAAATATGTGCAACTTTGCATACATAAAACCTGAAATTTCAGAAAATATGTTATACCTGGCATCTGGCAGCAGAACAGTTACAATACAGAGTTCCCAGATACTACATCTTAAGCTCACAAGAAATGAGTGAAACATACCTGATACTGTGTAGTACCTTCACGAGCACCTGTAACAGCTGGGACTGGATTTGGCATGGACTGGACAGGTTTCTGGATGTAGGGCACGTCAATGTTCGACCACTCCTGCATCAAAGAATTTTACAGTTGGGCCAGATTTGGTGGATCCCTTCCCTGGCACAATTCCAATCAGAGTTTCCTGTAGACTGGGATTTTGGCCACTGCTGGTAGACATGTATGACCGTATTCTTCCATACACCTGCAGATTCAGCTACTTCCTTCACACTATGGTCTTTGGTACGCCCAAATCCACACATGGAACAAGACATTCGCTGCACTGTAGCACCTCTTCTCAATCTATGAATCCCGTCACTCACACCCTACAGGTATTCATAGCCTCATTACTCTAGTGCAGTGCTATTCTGCAGAAGTGTTTATGGTTACATTCCATTCATGTGTTTTTAATAAAATGAAATTAATAAGATGCTTAAGATCACTGAAGAAGAGTAAGATTAAGACAGCATTGGTAAAATGCTGATTTTAAATGATCAGTCATTTCAGCCATGTGAACAAGTAATAGCCCCCCCCTAAACCGAATAATGGTCACATCACCCTTGGCAGTAACAACAGCAATCAATGTTTCTTTTCATCACTGAACAGGAATTTTGGTAACTCTTATTTGCAGGATTGTGTAATTGGGCTACATCAGAGGCTTTTCCAGCATGAACTGCCTTTTTAGGGTCTTGCCACAACATTTCAATGGAATTCAAGTCGGGCCTTACCAAAACCATAATTTAGTTTCTTTAGAGCCATTCAGAGGTGGCCTTGAGTCTTTGTGTTCTTTTCAGATTGTGCCTTTCAACTCTACCATGGATGCCATTTTTGCCAAGTGTCTTTCTTATTGTGAAATCATGTAAATCGACCTTAACCAAGGCAAAGGATGCCTGCAGTTCCTTAGATGTTAGATGTTCTAGATTCTCTTCTGGATGAGTCATCAACCTGAAATTTTACCCAACAATCCCTGGGAAAGTTTACCACTGTTCTAGGTTTTCTTCATTTGTGGATAGTGGCCTCTTAGCGAGGTTCCCTGGAGTCCCGGAACCTTAGCAATGGCTTTGTAACAATTTCCAGATGGCAGATAAACTCTATTTGAATCTCTTTAGAACATGGCATCATGTGATGCTTTTTGAGACCTTGTAGTCGCTTCACATAGCCAAATAGGTTCTATTTAAGTGGTGTTTAGATCTGGCAATAATCACGCCTTTGTCAAAAAGTCATTTAAATTTAGTTTAACTGGTTAATTTAGCTCTGCAACAGATTGGCGGTCTGTCCAGTGTGACTTCAGCACCCCAGTGACCCAGAAGGATAAAGCAGTTTAGAAGATAAGTGAATAACTGAGTGAGTGCGTGAGTAAATGAGTGAGAGTGGTTGATTTAGTAAGTAGGGGGTGGTTAGTTTTTCACATGGATCAGGAAGGACTGAACAGCTGACTGTTTTTTCCTTTAATCAATAAATGTTTACTTTGGTTTCTTTGTTGAGCCTTGAGACTGTCCCGAGAACAGACCTCAGGTCTGGTTCTTCATCTCCAGCAAACTACTGTGGTCCACTGCATATGTGGGAGCTATCCACTTCGAGGAGTGGATGTGAGACGGCATATGGAATTGAGCAATCCAATTCAACTCAAGCTTAAAATCAGCCCTGGGTGTGACAAGACAGCATGGAAACACACTTTTAGACTCCTGAGTGGTCCAGCCATCTAAGTGTGGGCCCTATCATTAGGAGATGGCAAGTTTGTATCCCTAGTGATGCCCCAGCCATCCATGACAACACAAATGGCCTTGCTGTCTTTGAGTGGAGAGTATGGGCCTCCCCCTTCCTTATCATGTACCAGGATGTCAGCAAGCACATCTGTTAGTTGCCACAACAGAATTGGCAGTTAGTATTCTCCTCCAAGCATGTCAAGCTGTCCAATGAGGCTATGCTAGCGGTAAGTTTAGAAGATGTGCCGAAGTGTCTGTTAGTCTTGGGGGAGTCCTAGCTAATAAGTGGAATTGTACATTGTACAATTGCACAAAGTTGGGGGACAATTCAAGTTGAGTGTACAGTACAGTGCAACACATGACCTCTTTGGCATATTGCTTTATCCCGTCAGCCCCCTGTTTGTCTTTCAGGTATTCTTAAATATTAATATTCAGTTACTGCTATAAATGATTTGGTCAGTTATACAAGTCTATGTAAGTTATGTAGTCATGAAAGTGTGGAACTGAAATATGGGCTCCCAAAAGGAGTCAAAGGTGTAAGTAGTTAAGTAATATAAAAGATAAAGCCGCTGATTACATTTTAGGCATGTAATTTGTAATCAGTAGAAGATTACATGTTTTTTTATGTAATCTACCCCACACTGGCTGTGATGACAGTCAGTATGTGTCCACCCCCGCGCTCCTCAGGGCCCTTCTGTTTACTCACGCTTTCCTGGGGTCGCTCAGTTGCCCCATCAGACTGTAGAGTTGATGGGAACTCATCATTTTCTGCTGTTTTCATTGGCCGAGGCTTGTATGGGAAAGGACCACTCGTCCTCCGAGGTTTCCCCCACACTGGCCAACCATAGCGGAGCATCTGATTCCAGTGTGAGTAACCCTTCAAGCTCCGGATACGAGTGCATGACAGTTTCCTCTTGCTGGAATGTGACCCTGTGGGCTCCATTCGTGGGAATGGACTCCGTACGCAGTAATGAAAGGTGTCAGCTTGGCATGCATGTGGAATTCAGCTCGAGGTAATATAGGCGTTGGCTCCAGGCCATTGTTCAGAAAATGAAGCCCTTTTTGTCTGTGATAACAAAAGCATGTTGTAATATGATATTATTTATTTGTCACTCGTAGCTCATTCAGATTAAGTCATTGTTGCATGCATGGATCTATTTTGTGGGAAGAAAAACATCCTTTATTTTTGGTTTTTTTTTTGGACGCCGAGACAAGCAGAATGTTAAGCAAACATGAAACTAATTACTATGTAATTACTATGTAATTACTATGTAATTAATCACATATTTGTGCAATGGCATATGAATAGTGTAGTATAATAACTCTAAGGTCTCTTATCCTCCACAGAACATTATAAAACATTACCAGTTCTCATTTCTAGAGACAAGAAGTGTGAAACTGCACTACTCCACAGCTCAAATCGCTTTTTGAAGAAAGTCGAATCGTCTTTAATGGAACCAGCGCAACACCAAAGGCCTTTCAGTGCTATAGATGTCTGAACACTGAAATTAGCCATAATACAAGATCAAAATTAAGTAGATCAAAGATCCTCTCTGAGATCACTCTGAATGAGAAATTACTCTGAGGAGTTCATTAATATCTTTTTTTTCCCTCCACCAACCAAGAGCCCCGGTTCATTTGTATTTTCTATCAGGATGGCGTATATTCTACAAACTGCTGTGAAATATTATTTTCCCTCCTGCTGGAATGAAAGAACTGTGCAGAGTACACAATGATATAAAAGTGGAGTTAGAAATGTGGTCCAATATTCACAAGCAAATATTCCCAGCCAAGCATTGAGAGAACTAACTGCTTTTATGCCTCTAAGCTTTCACCCAAAGAGGAGAAAACCAAGTCTCAGTCTCTTTCAGCAGTAAAAAAATTATATATAATCATCATCAAAAGAATAGTCACAGCCAGGAGGAAGTGTTGAAAAGCAGTGCTAGAATAACAATACATGATGATACATGTAGACTGATATGATCAATATTTATTGAGCTACACATACAGAAGTCTGTCTCTCAGTATGACGTCGGGCTGCTATGTTTGCTAACCCAACATACCAGATGTCTCAGTATGGAGTTGTAGAGGTTCCTAATGGTATGCTGTGATAATCCATCCCATGCAGTTTGAATATTCTCACACTGTTCCTGCACCAGGCCTTCTGGATGTGGAAAGTGTGAGAACAGATCATCTTGTTGGGACATCTCCACCAAGACAAAAGTGGCACCACTGAAGATGATCTGCTCCGTGACAGTCTGGCATGACACCATTGCAAGTCTTTGGCGATGTTGGTGTTGTGGTAAGGGCAGACGTCATAACAGTCTGCATACATGTAGTCCTGCGTCACGCAACCGTCTGCCAGTGGTGCTGGAACTTACAGGATTAAGCAATGGAGCAATCATGGCTCAGTCAGTCAGGTACAGTGATAAGGTCCATCCTTCCTTGCTTGAATCTGTGCAGGGTACAATGAAATCTCAAGACTATCAAGGAATTCTAGAGAGAAATGTGCTGCCCAGTGTCAGAAAACTTGGTCTCAGTCGCAGGTCATGGGTCTTGCAACAGGATAATGACCCAAAACACACATCTAAAAACACCCAAGAATGGCTAAGAGGAAAACACTGGACTATTCTGAAGTGGCCTTCTATGAGCCCTGACCTAAATCCTATTGAGCATCTTTGGAAGGAGCTGAAACGTGCCGTCTGGAAAAGGCACCCTTCAAACCTGAGACTACTGGAGCAGTTTGCTCATGAGGAGTGGGCCAAAATACCTGCTGAGAGGTGCAGAAGTCTCAACAAAAGGGTGTGCAGCATAATATTAAGTTAAGGGAACCATCATTTCTGTCCAGGCCTGTTTCAGGAGTTTATTTTTTTAAATAATTCTGTTGAAGCATGGTTGAAAAGCAATGTCTGACTTTCATTAGTTCATTTTCATAGAATTTTTATTTATTATTACTTTTGTCAGATTAAAGTTATTTCTGTTACCATTGTGGGTTTTTCTTTCATTAACCGAGGGGTACCAACAATTTTGTCCATGTGTGTATATGATTAGTAATGTTTGATACATCAGCACTACTGAGCTGGGTTTGGATTTGCTGTAGGGCAGTGTTCATAAGGTTTCATGGCACCTACACGAGCCTGATTACGAGAACTACGTTAGACCTGCGCAAGCACTTATTCCCAGAGCCATCATTTATCACAAAGGTTCCGTTGCCAGCCTTGATTCCAAGTTGCCAAAACCTCTACAACAATGTTTGAGCTGATTTAGTTTTACCAGAGGAGGTCCGGTAATGTAATTTGTGCATGATTTGACTACCAGATTAATAGGGGATGAGGGATCTGCGTAAGTTCTCCGAATTATTCCAAATAGCCTGGATCCAAACACCATCGGACAGATCTTCACCTCAGCATTATGAGACAGGTGCTATACTTTCAAGCTGTAACAACAGGTTATGCAGTTATATGTCAAAAAGTGATAGGTTTCCACTCATTCAGTGATGCCTATCTTTTAACACCAATTCCAAACGGTGCTGCAGGCGAAATATACGCCAGCTTGTTGTGGTTCTCGGTAGTCTTGTCCTGAACTTGAGGATTAAGGAACTGGGTCAAATGAAGCTTCTTTTACACTGCCAGGCTTGTTACTGAACATTCACAGATCACAGAAAAAGAAATGGAGATGGCTTTCTGCAGTACTTAACCTGTTTTTGTGATTGCTACTGTCATTTCAAAGGGGACTATTATTACTGAAGGAGCTCAGAGTTTGGTAAACTGTAAGCCCGTTTCAGGCTGGATTAGTTTTACCTGTGGAGGTGCTGTAGTTTTAATGATTACTGAGAAGATCCATGATTTTAATCCAGTAGGAATTTGCCATGTCTGTAGTCTGAGGTCTGCTAAATAGTCATTCCAGTGTGAATTAAGACCTCTAAGTTAACACCTCTGCCAGGAAGACTCCAATACTACGTCACTCATTCATTCACTACTCTCTGGCCCGTCACAGCCTTCCACCTGTCTTTAAAAGGATTCAGCTTACGCTCCTGTTCTGCTGCTTCCAGGTGTTGACATTTTAGTGTTCTCCTCCCTACCTTCACCACCATCAGTTTGGTACCAGTCCAGTCCAGGGAGTAGGCTCCGCCTCTGCTGACCTTATGCAGCAGGATCTGCCAGGGCCTGAACTTCAAGATCTAGGCCCAGGACTGGGCCTATGCCTATTCTTTTAGAAATGTTGTCCTTTAAATTTTTGCTCTTATTCATTGAAATATTATTTTCCATTCCCTTTTGCCTTTTGAGTCTTCCTGCCAGAAGCTGTTTAAGGAATTGTAGTCCTGCTCAAACTGACATCTCAGTAATGTACTATGTACTGTACACCACTGTATATGGTTGAAATGACAATAAAAACTACTCGACTTGACTTGTAATAGCTTTTTATTTGAACCCGTACATGTCACATAACCCATAAATAAATAAACAGAGATATATTAACACAGATATAAACAGAGACAAAAAGAAAGAACACATAGACAAGAGAAAAAACCCCAAACAAGTAAATAATGAGAAAAGAGAGAATACCACTGGGATTTAAATAAAACTGCTTTAACATAGCAATGAATTTAGACATCAGTCAACAGAGTAATAGTTTGTCAAAATAATAGGACTTTTATTTTAAAAACATAATCATTTTATGTAGTTTGTCAAAATAATAGGACTTATATTTTTAAAAAGATGATCATTCAATGTAGTTTGTCAAAATAATTGGACTTTTATTAAAAAAAATAATGATTCAATGTAGTTTGTCAAAATAATAGGACATTTATTTTGAAAAAGATAATCATTCAATGTAGTTTGTCAAAATAATTTGACTTTTATTTTGAAAAAGATAATCATTCAATTTAGTTTGTCAAAATAATAGCACTTTTATGAAAATAAAAAGATTAAATGTAGTTTGTCAAAATAATAGGACTTTTATTTAAAAAAAAAAGATTAAATGTAGTTTGTGAAAATAATAGGACTTTTATTTTGAAAAAGATAATCATTTTTAAAAAATCATAGTACTTTATGTTAATATCATGTAAACCATGTACAAAACAACCCAATATCAGAAAAAGTTGTTGCAGAGAATATGAATAAGCCTTATTAAAGGCCTATGCCAGTAGTTAGGAGGTGCTTATATAGTTGTCATGAAGTGTTATGAACACTCTCCTATAATAAAGTTTAACTTTGTGGTTAAGGTTAATTCGTATGTGTTTGTTTGGCAGCGTCCTTCTGCCTTATTCAGACTGTCAGTTCACCCACAGTTAAAGAATGCACAGGGATGCTGAGACCGGACCCTGGCTCGCCGTGTTAGTCTCATTTGTTGGTTTGAGCTCAGCGAAAGCTTCCAGTCATAACTGACAATCAGTATTAAATAGGCCAAAGCAGTCACACAGCGTGTGATGCCATTTGGAAATCTGCGCTGCGTGCAAAACTCGACGCCAATTTTCCGTTAAGCGTTTTCAACACTTAAAGCTGTAATCGTTTCCAGTGAACTGCCCAGGATACTCCCATTCAAGGAACAAGATTGCACAAATCGCATTCACCAATTCAGTAACAAGCAGCTGTTCCCCTGACCACAGAAAAACCGAGGGCATAAATCTTATTGTTTCCTCTGATACGATAAATCTCTTCTTAATGTACAAATGCCACAGCTCTCAAGGACAGCCTGATGCACACCGATACGGGGACTAGCGTATAGAGATATCTGTCTGGACGTGGACTCGCAATCTTAACACCTCCTCATGCTTCATACGATGCACATCACACTTTCGTACACCAGGAGAGACTGGGTAAGACGGGAGGCAGAGATTTCGTTTGGAGGGAAACTGATGTGTGGCATGTTCTTGGACCTGAAGAAGGAGTAAGCTGGTGGCCAGCATGCCTTTAAAGGCCCTAGTCTTACTGCCCAGTTGTTAATCTTAATTTCCACTGATTTGCCAAACTTTGTGCAGAATTAAAGTCTGGAGTCAGACGCCTGAAGGGTTTGATGCCTCTAAAAGCTCCCTCACAAAAAGTTACAGCATGAGGTGGTTATGAAACCAGTGTCGGGTTCTTGAGACATCAGTTTCTGAAAGTTTGGAGAAAGATTTGTTTGTGAGTTTTTAGCCTAAATATACACTACCAGTCCACATTTCAGACTCATAGATTTGCTCATTTTGATATTTTTCTCTTAATCTGATATTTTTCTCTTAAATGTTTACTCTAGACTAAAAGTCAAGACTTCAAACTATGAAATAGCACTCATGGAATTATACAGTCCACCTTAAAAACCTCCAGAATGGAGGTTAACTTACAAATAGAGACTGATATATGCTTTTCTCTAATAATTGTTTTAGACCAGTTCTATTGGTCTGTCCATCATGAATGTTTACTAGATGGAATTTTAATGAACTTGAATTAACTAGAGATTTTAATATGTGCAAAAAATATGTAAACGTTTTTTTTGTCCAGCTAAATATATATTGGGGTGGTGATATGAAGAAATATAATAATGTGGCACATCAAGAGTAGATGTGGTGTATCTGGATATGGACTGGTTCAGACTCTCATCAGTTGGAGCTGTTAAGTATAAGCCTGTAGAGTCTTTAAGACCACCAACATCATCCATTTAGTTGGGGGTGTTTTATAAAAGCCATTTACAGTGAACATGCACGGCATGGTGATGGAACATAGTCCTCAAAGAAAATATATTTTACCATAATCAGCTTTGCACATATTAAAACTCACATGTGGGTTGACTGGTATTTTTATTTTTATTTATTTATTTATTTGCTGGTCTGTTTATTATGGAATGTTAACAAAGAGCCTGGTATATTTTAAATATTGTAAGAAAATAAAAATTGGAAATACATTAGAAATACAAGGTTTTGTTCCTATTGTACAAAATGTGGTATAGTGCAAAGTATAGCAGCAAGAATAGCAACACATAATCGAAAACATGATCTTATCAGACCAGTTTTAGCAACTTTGCACTGGCTGCCTTCTTCCTTAGGAATGGACTACAAAATGTTATTTTTATATTTCAGGTCAGACAGTCGTGTGTGTATTTCAACTCAGTTCTGCACTTATATTAATTTTAGATTTTCGATGGAAACTAAAGGATTCAATTATTTAAACCTGGGTCTAAAAAACTGGTCAGTCAACAATTATTTGTCTCATTAGTATATGGAGCTAAAGAGAAGCCCCATTGTGTTAGACTAACCACCAGTATATATAAAAAGTGATACAGAAATGAACCAGTCAAACAATCAACCAACCAATCAACCAAGAAGTGACCCAGGAATAAACCAATCAGCCAACTTCTAAGCCCCTAAGCCTTCTCAAAGTCACAGATATGTTGCGAATTGTAAATATGACCAGGAGCCCAATCGGTGGGCCAGTGGAATCCCCTTTCAGCGCTAGCAGACATTAGCATTATTGTACAGGTGTTTATTATTTTTACATTCATGGCTCCAATCAAAGGCCTAGCCCTAACAGTTATGGTTGGCCACGGCTTGGATCATTTCTATCACATAAACATTAACACAGAGAAAAGCATATGATTGACATTTCCAATTAGCTGCAGCAACATGGTACATTAGCCTGTAGTCACTTTAAAATGGGTGACAGTTTCCCATGAGACTGAAGTTTTGCCAAAGCTCAAACCTGTCCAGCTTCAGAGCAGTTCTTATGAAAGAACAGACTTGTGGGTGGAGCACGGACACCTCGATCAAATTCAATTCAATTCATTCCAAAGTGTGGGCCGACATGCAGACCCTTGCAGTTAAAAGGGGTTAAACTGGACCGTCCTCCAGGCATTCTACTCAGCATTCCACAGTGTGTGGGAGAAGAGCTTTCAAGGCTGTAAATGATTAAAGGCCTTCTTATTACAGAGCAGCGTAGAGTGAGTCACTGACATGGGCCGCTAAAAAGCTAAAGCCGAAGTTTACAGAAGTAAAAATAGACGTTCCAGTGCATGCGTCTGTCAAGCACAACACAAGTCTGTGAAATGGGTTTTCTGATAGCATACTCAGCAGCATTCAAAAACCACAACCTGAAACTGTTCACATTAAACCTGTGTACGTGGTAATTGCGAACATCTGGAGCTTAGTGATAAACAAGGCGGATAACTGTGGAAGGTGTTTCAAGAGCTTATTTATAAGGATAATTAAAATAGTGATGCAGTCAGATTACAGAAGAACCTGCTGGCCTGTTCTCCTGATGCGACCGAAAGCCTTCAGCCTTGACCTGGGACTGTTGTCATTGGGGTTTCGGTCTTGGTTGCTCTCAGTGTTTCTACCTCGTGCTCTTGGAGAGACTCTGCTTGTCTGTCTTGGGTTCTAGCAGTGCTTGTTTCTCCTGCTCTTAAGGAGCTTTGCCTAGCCACTGGCCACGCTTAACTTGCTCGATAGGGACTTGGACCCTTTGTTACATCACTCGTGTCCAAGTGAAAGCCTAAACCGTAAAAAATCGTTTGCATCACACATCTGTACTTAATAACTGTGAACATCTGGAGTTAAAAGACAAGGCAGCCACTCACAGAAGGTGTTTCAAGAGCTTATCTCTTAGAAACACATGACTAGCTTAGATGAATTTAATGGACTTTAATTGAATTTAATAGAACCCAATGACATACATTTGGTGCCACTTTATATCAGGTGTCTTTAATTACTGTGTATAAACAACATATGTAACAATAATGTAACTGCTAGTGATCTCTAGTAGTAACTGTTACAAATAAATTACAGCAGTGCAGCTTATGTAATTGCCAAAGCTGATGCATTTCTTGTTTGACTCATGCAATTACATAAGTGTATCTTGATAGTTATAACAGCACATTGGCTCTTATGTAATTACAAATGGGTAATAACATGTGTATAACTGCATGCATTTGTAATTAGACTAGAACAGCAGTTCTGTCAGAAGCGTTTTTACAGTTTTATAAGGACGTGTGTCATAAAGAATGACCACTCAAAGCCATAATAAACCATAACAAAATATCTCCTCCTCTATTTACAAACACATATGTGGTATGAATTCAAAGTTCAGAATCTGCACTCCCTACTGAAGTCCTCTGCTTACTGTCTACTGCCTAAAGAGACAAGTGTAATAATGAATCAATATATAATAATAACAGCGATAACAGTAATAACAGTGACTTCTATGGGGAACACCACAGGGTTTTCTTTCAGACCCTCTACAAGCTGCCATTCACATGAAGCATAACAAAGAGCAGAGGAGTAGCTGCGAATCGGGCTGCGCTCCAAACAGAACTACCATTACCACTACTGAAGCTGCAACAGCAGATGCACACTTTCCATAAAAAGTAAGTTATGTAATTAATTAAATGTGTCACATTACTCCAAAAGCGATGTATATATTACCACGCTAATATTAGACGGTACTTACAGGGGTTGGATAATGAAACTGAAACACCTGGTTTTAGACCACAGTCATTTATTAGTATGGTGTAGGGCCTCCTTTTGCGGCCAATACAGCGTCAGTTGGGCAGCCGTGGTTTTATGTTTTTTGGATACAATCCGGGTTAGCACCCGAACATCCCTTTCAGACAGCTTCCTCTTGCATCCACAGTTAATCCTGTTGGATGTGGTTCGTCCTTCTTGGTGGTATGCTGACATTACCCTGGATACCGTGGCTCTTGATACATCACAAAGACTTGCTGTCTTGGTCACAGATGCGCCAGCAAGACGTGCACCAACAGTTTTTTCCTCTTTTGAACTCATAATGTTGTGTGCATTGCAGTATTTTGAGCAGAACTGTGCTCTTACCTGCTAACTGAACCTTCACACTCTGCTCTTACTAGTGCAATGTGCAATTAATGAAGATCGGCCACCAGGCTGGTCCAATTTAGCCATGAGACCTCCCACACTAAAATGACAGGTGTTTCAGTTTCATTGTCCAACCCCTGTACATGTGTCATTGTGCAAGCTGTGCCAAATGTAGCAATGGCTACATCACTAGAAGTTACATTATTGTATTATGTGTTGTGTATGTGTTACTATACAGTTATTTGAGATGTGTAATATGAAGTGCAACTGAACGTATTGTTTACATAACAGACCTCAACAACACCTTTTGATATGTGGGGCCTTTCAAAAATGAAATGGCCACAAATGATTTCTGTTCATTTCTGTATATTTAGCTTCAACAACAATACCCCAAGCCTAATGGGTAACTGGCTATCAGTTATGCAGATAGATAGATAGATAGATAGATAGATAGATAGATAGATAGATAGATAGATAGATAGATACTTTATTGATCCCGCAGGAAATTTAGCAAAATTAGATTAAGTCCCAGATATCGGTTTGAGAAAGCTACTGATTTCTACATGAGACCTGGATTTGACCCTTACTCTGATTCAGTTTAGCAAGCAGTACCTAACAAGCGAGATGGCCACGAAACATATTCTTATAGATTATATCTTGTAGATGACATGTGTTCATATTTTCCACTAAAGCCACTCAGTGTTTATTTTTATTATTATTTATGTTTACATTGCATCTTATTCTGTGAGTTGATGAACTCATTCCATGCCAGAAATGTATTTACTGCCTGGCTCATATAACCCTGCATGTGCATGTAAACACGTTAATGGGATTACTAATCTGACATTCTGAAGTTACCAGATTACTGATTGCATGCAAACGCTGATTTAACAACTGTTCCTTCCAAACTACTGCTAAAAGCACATACTGGAGCTTTGAGTCTTGATGACCGCTGACATCATCTTATTGTAAACCCACCAGCACAACATGCTCATTTATTAAAAACATTCTTAAAGCTGGCTAGTGCAGGGCAGTGTATGCTAATGAGACACCGTGTGGAAGGAGCGTCTCTGTTTTCTCCTCGAGTGAATCAGGCATTCTTTAACACACCACATCTGTTTTCTAGCGTGCACCTCTATATGTTTACCCCAAACAAAAAACGCGGAGGAATTCGGGCGAACCCTCTCAGCCATACTGAGAAGCACCTCGTCTTCCAGCCGCAGCCGAAGGTGGGGCTCAGTGGAGGCCAGCCACAGCATAGCCTTGGAGTGAATAATAAAATAAATAGCGTTTGAAGAAAGTCAAACAAAACATGACTCATTCATGAATCACAGAGGCCTGGAAGAAACCTCCCAGCCTCTCACTGACGAGCCCCCAAGATTACTAACCAAAGCCAGGCCTCAGAAAGAGAGAGAGAAAGAGAGAGAGCCTGATAGATCACGAGGTCTGCAGGCCTGGTGGTGGAACTCCAGGACTTAAAGCAATAGCTCATTGAAATGTTTTGCGTTTACAGCAAATGTAGTCAACCAAGACACGTTTAGTGTTAGAAGTTTGCTTCTTTAGTTTTATACTGGGGTTACAAGGAGCTCATAACCTGTGTATGCAAAGTGGAAAATACAGGGATTGCCCTCCAATGTCTCAAAATCTAAATTTTCAGGGTGGCTGTTGTAGCTCAGCAGATAACACCACTACCCGCCAGGGAGCCACCACCACATGTGGGAGACTGGGGTTCCAATCCCGGTCTGGGTGACTAGATAGATAGATAGATAGAGAGACAGACAGACAGACAGATAGATAGATAGACAGATAGATAGATAGACAGACAGACAGAGAGACAGACATAGAGACAGACAGATAGATAGATATATAGATAGATAGACAGACAGACAGACAGACAGAAAGATAGATAGACAGATAGACAGATAGACAGAGAGATAGATAGATAGATAGATATCTAGATAGATAGATAGATAGCAGCCAGTAGCGGTTTCACAAAAACAGCACAGATACAAATACAAATAAAAAAATCCAAACGGCGTTGTGCAGTATGAAGAACCTAAATGGGTCGGTACCGGCAGCAGTATTATTAACTGTTAACTATAAATTTGAATAAATGACTATGCTGTGCTACACCAATAAGAGTCCTTGGGCAAGACTCCTAACACTACACTGGCCTACCTGTAATATGAATACCCTTGTAAGTCGCTCTGGATAAAAGCATCAGCTAAATGCTGTATAGGTAAATGTAAATGGGGGGTTCTTGAAAATAGACTTGACTAACTCATGATGCATCAGTACTCTACCTTAAGGTGACACTGTAGCAAATTGGTTTGCCCAGTCGGTCCTCAATAGTGTCTAGCAGATATGCCCAGAATACCTCTGACAAACACTTGTGTGAACCAATTTGCTACAGCGTCACCTTGAGGCAGACCACTGCAGCATGACTATATAGTCATTAAACTTAGTATGACATTATACTGTCATCGTTCAGCTGTTTCACCCAAGCTTCTGTTCTTGGTATTCTTGATGCAGCAGTGGTCTGCCTCAAAGTGACTCTGTAGCAAATTGGTTTACCCAGTTGGTCCTCAATAGTCTAGCAGATATGTCCAGGATACCGCTGAAAAAGGCCTGTGTGAACCAATTTCCCACAGTGCCACTTCAAGGCAGACCACTGCTGCATGACTAGTTAGCCAATAGAATTAGTTTAAAGTAATGCTGTCATTGTTCAGCCTGTTTCAGCCAAGCTTCTAGTGATGCAGCAGTGGTCTGCCCTGAGGTGATGTTGTAGCAAAGTGGTTCTCCCAGATGGTCCTCAATAGTCTAGCAAATATGTCCAGGATACTTCTGAACAGCTACCATATGTCATAACATATTTGTAAATCTGAAAGCTTTGCCCAGTGTAGAGCGAATTGTTACTCATTTCTCAAGCTGAAGACAAAAGAGGAGATGTATAAGGTCTCAGTGTGTGGACTACCTTGCCTCCTACCTCAGTGAGTTGTCATATGTCTTTACATATTAACTTCACACGTGTATACAAAGTCCACACACATAAGGTTACCTGTGACTGAGACATGTGTAATAGAGTGTAATACCTCCACAAGCACAAATAACAACTGCTATTGAGATTCGCCTGGCCTGGAAAAGTTTCTGGATGTTGGCCACATCAATGTTCTAACACTCTTGTATCCTAAAATTGCGCTGTGGGGTCGGATTTGGTGGATGCCTTCCCTGACACAGTTCTGAGGAGAGTTTCCTGTAGACTGGGATTTTAGCCACTGCTGGTAGACCCGTATCACTGTACGCTTCCATACACCTGCAGATTCAGCTACTTCCTTCACACTATGGTCTTTGGCACGCCCAATGCAGTAACTCCTCTTTGCCAATCAGTAACATCTGCTCTGGAGATATTTCCACACATGGAACGAGACATTCACTGCACTGTAGCACCTTCTCTCAATCTATGGATCCCGTCACTCACACCCACAGATACTTAGAGCCTAATCAGTCTTGTGCAGTACCATTTGCAGGAGCTGGAAAATCTTCCAGTGAGTTTAATTACAAATAACAATGACATCCATAAGGTAAAATTGTACAGCGCCATCTGTAGGAGCCTGAAGTTACTACCACCATAAACAGACAAGATGACTAAATTTTTTTTTTAATCTTTTGTTAAAATCTGGATATCCTTTGAATAATCTTTCAATGCACTCACAGCCATTAGATTCATCCACGTATCTGAGCCAGAACCTGTACATGTACAGCTATGTAATTTCCATTAGACTGGCTTATGCTTATGAAACCCGAATTTTGTCTGCATAGATTTTTTAGCATTTTATAAACAGCAGTATCCAATATAGTATCATTTGTTGGTGGCTATCATCTTCCACTCTTGTTGTTTTTTGCCAAACTATTCCATTAATGCAGCCCTGATGGGTGTACTTGCTCTGTGGGTGGAGGTCCAGGGCGAGCTGAGTACAGGGCCTGCAGGGATGAGGCCCAGCTGCTGAAGGCCAGGGCTGGGCCCTCATCATTAGGGCGTAGGGAAGGAATTTGAGGAGGAGTACATTCATCCTCATGTCTGTTTGCAGTTCACCCCCCAAATGCACACACAGATACAGACACACACACACATACACACACACGCACTTACGGACTGCAGAATGTATTTTTGATAGGTGCGGTCAGGCACCCCTCCAGCACACACACAATGAACAACAAATGATACACAGAACGCTTACTTGAACTTGTGTAAGACATTAAATGATTCATTTTGGACGTGCGGTAGAGTGGAACCACTAAAATGACCACAGAGGTCATACTGACTGTTTGTTTGCGCTATTTTAAATAAGCCAATATATGAAAAATGATGTAGTGATATATTACTATACACAAACCCAATTCAAGAAGAGTTGGGATAATGGGTTTAATGCAAATAAGCATGGAAAGCAGTGGTTTGTAAATCAAATGCGACCTGTATTTCAACAAAAGTCAATACAATGGCAAGATATGTGATGTTCTAAATTGTCCACTTCATTGATATTGTATAAATACACATTAATACAGAAGCTGATGCCTGCAACATGTTCCCCAAAAGAAGGGACTGGGCCAATTTAAAGATAGGAACATTGTGAAATGTTCAAAAACCATCTTACATCAATGTTGCAATCATGCTTGGATATAATAGGGGCATCCAGGAACAGCAATGTTCTGTTTAGGGCAAGTATGGGTCTAGACCCACTCTTTTGCAAGAGATGCAGCAGTAAAAAGTCCTCCCTTAGTGGGCCCTAACAAGGATTGTATTTCGTTCACCCTCTACTGTGCATAATATTATCAGAAAATCAGGTAATGTGGAGAAATATGTGCGCATAAAGCAAAAGGCTGAAAACCACAAATGAATGCCTGTGACCTTTAGATATCACTGCATTAAACACCAACGTGTTTCTACGATGATGTCCCAACATGAGCTCTTGAATGCTTCGACAAACCACTATCGTGTGGTTTGTCCGTCACTGGAAGTTGAGGCTGTGTTATTAACAGTGGAGCTCAGAATCAGTTCAGAAACACTACAGACTCTGAATGCAGGCTGTTCTGAAACGGACTGATGCTTTGTGGAAACATTTATGGTGGTCTAATAAGTCAACCTCTCAGATTGTCTATGGATCTGATAAAGATAGTGGTTTTTGGACCAAAGAATAAAAAGAGCATACCAAACCCCAGCATGGTAATAGTGGGTAACCATAACACTGAACACATCTTAGTGCAGCATATCACCAGTGTCACAGTGAAAACCATTAATCACTAGTTTTGTCGATTTTTAATTTTAGGCATCATTTGAACACAGGAGCTGCCATCTACATTTTGTGAAAATCAATGGATCAACAGAAATGGCACATAATCTGATCCCATTGACTTTACATTAAAATGAATTCTTAAAATGTTTTTGGTTTCCTTTTTCCTGTGAAGCTGCTATTTTTAAGATGAAAGCAAAGATGCTGCCTTCTAGATTACGTCTTTCTGTTCTGGGCTATTCATGCTTATTGCAGCATCAAACAAACAACACCAACAAACATTATACATGTGTTACATCAGAGAGTGTGGTGGGCCGAGCTGTCTGGAGTCCTATTGGAGTCTCCTATTCAAAAAACACATGTCTAAATACAAAATACAGCCACATAGATCCTGCGTGATTTCACAGAAGAAGTCAAGCCAATGTTCACATGCTCTTGCATCAAAGTATTGGAGAGTTGGGCCAGAGTTGGTGGATGCCTTCCCTGGCACAGTTCTGAGGAGAGTTTCCTGTAGACTGGGATTTTAGCCACTGCTGGTAGACCCGTATGACCGTACTCTTCCATACACCTGCAGATTCAGCTACTTCCTTCACACTATGGTCTTTAGCCACGCCCACATGCAGTCACTCCTCCTAGTCAATCATTACCATCAGCTTTGGAGTCATTTTCCACACATGGAACGAGACATTCCCTGCACTGTTGGACCTTTTCTCAATCTATGGATCCTGTTACTCACACCCCACAGATATTTACAGCCCAATCATTCTTGTACAGTGCCATCTGCAGGAGCCTGAAGATCTTAAATTATTTTTGTCCAGTGAGTTTATTTATAAATAACAATGACGTGCATAAGGTAAAACTAAATGCTGTGCTTTGTACCATTTTCAGATCAAACGGAATTTAGTAATCACTGTTTTTAGTTTATCAGCACTTTTATACCACCCTGACTTTTCTGAAACTTGGGTTGTATTATACATATATATTAATAATAATAGAAACAATATAATATAATATAAATGGTGGTTTCTGGCTTTGGCCTAGTACCATATCAGGTTTGATGGGGTTAAAATATCCCACCCACCCCATTTCCACAGCATATGCCCTGTCTCACACACACACACACACACACACACACACTCATATCATCTTCCTCCAGTCTCCCAAATCGTCAGACACCCCTCCCTCCATTCCTCATCTAATACTCCCATGTCCCAAACACCCCCCCACACACCTTCCCTACACATACACCTCCAGAAGGGTTATTGACTGACATTTCGGTAAAGGGGGTGAGGGCTGCCACATTCTCTGCCTCACAGTGACCCGACCGGTGACAAATCACTTTAGGGAAAGAGCAACCTGTTTACTGTCTGAAACAGAAGACCACCCCACCTCCCCCTGCCCCAACTCCGAAGCCTGCGAGGCGTGGAACCAGAGAGACTTTCACCTTATCCCCTATTGATCCCCCCACAGCTGCCCCCGCCCATTTATTTGCAAGCTGATATAAGTGGGAGCGATTAGAACAAGGCCTTGATTGATTTGCGTACTCACGCGGCCCGGCGCCTGGGAGAGAATCCAGCCTGGCAGGGAGGCAGAACACTCACCTGCTTTTCTTGCCTGAGCCCCAGCTGCCGGCAGATGCATATGTGCATTTCGGCGCATGTATTCGTGCCACGAAGAGGTTTTGCCATTCCATTCAGGCGAAAAACCCATGCGGCACTCATTTGCATTCCATTGTGTTTGCGGGGGGAAAAGCGGCGTTCTCTCAAACGCGAGACTGATGACAGTCTTTTAAAGGCGCTGTGCCGCGTTGATTTATTCCGTTTGAGATTTCGACCTTAGCGCAGGTGTGCGCGTTGTAAACATCTGAGGCGTCCTTGTCTAAAGAGTTTCCCGCACCGGAGTAATTCTAATGAACCCACTTCACTTGGGATTGACTCTTTATCGGGGACAACAAAGCGATGCGTGTCCTTCCACTGCCGACCAATGATAAAAGGGTGGAAGAGCTGTCTGCGAATCATTCATCTTATCATTCACATCAGCCTTCCAAGATATCTGTAAACATGACACAGCGCTTTGGCTGCCCATCCATTACTGTCGTGTCATTGAAAACCTAAAAAGCCGCATCCATCACTGAAGCGGGATCATTTGTAAAAAAAAAAGGGGGTTTTCTCCAGACATAGAAACGTGGTGTTCATGAGTGTAGATGTGATTCTGGTGACCAGAAAAATCTGGCCCTATAGTTTGAAGCAATAGCTTTCAACTATATAGCTGTCTTGCCAACAGTATTCACTCACCCATCCAAATCCTTTCATTCAGAAGTTCCAATCACTTCCATGGCCGTGGATAAAACCAAGCACCTAGGCATGCAGACTGCTCCTACACAGACTAGTGAAAGAGTGGGTCGCTCTCAGGAGTAGCATAGTACCATGTTAGGATGCCACCTGTGCAAAAAGTCCAGTCGTGAAATTTCCCCACTACTAAATATTCCACAGTCCACTGTCAGTGGGATTAAAGCAAAGTGGAAGTGATTGGGAACAACAGCAACTCATGTAAAACAACAGACTGGGGTAAGTGGACCCTGAGGCACATAGTGCACGGAGGTCGCCAACTTTCTATAGACCTCCAAACTTCAAGTAGCCTTTAGATTAGCTCAGGGACAGTGCGTAGAGAGCTTCATGGAATGGGTTTCCATGGTCAAGCAGCTGCATCCAAGCCTTAGATCACCAAGCATGCCGCCACTGGAGTCTAGAGCAGTTGAGACGTGTTCTCTGGAGTGAAAAATCGTGGTACTCCGTCTGCCAGAAAGCAAGGTCCATAAAGACATGGATGAGCGAGTTTGGTGTGGAAGAACTTGACTGACCTGCCCAGAGTCCTGACCGCAACCCGACAGAACACCTTTGGGATGAATTGGAGCGGAGACTGTGAGCCAGGCCTTCTCATCCAACATCAGTGTCTGACTTCACAAACGCACTTCTGGAAGAATGGTCCATAACCACATTCCTAAACCTTGTGGAAAGCCATCCCAGAAAAGTTGACCCTGTTATAGATATAAAGGGTTGGCCGACATCACATTAACCCCTATGGACTATGAATGAGATGTCACTCAAGTTGACATGCATGTAAAGGCAGACGACCGAATACTTTTGGCAATATAGTATATCCTACTCTGTACACTAAATGTAGTCAATCGTCTTAACCAGGTTTGGTGTCTGAGGTTCAGACAGAGTTTGAGTTTAGTAGGGACATGGGAAGATGTTTAGACCTCCTTCTGTGGTTATGTAGAATGAGTGTATATATTTGCATGTGTATATGCATATGCATATCTAAAATCTACCCCCACACACCTTATCTGTCCTGTATTCTGCCTGTTTGTTGTTATTATCGTGTTGCTTGTCTTACTGTTTACCTTATTTGTTTGGCTTGTGTACTGGCAGTCTGTTGCCATGATCAAAAAAAGCTTTTATAAAAGTTTACTTGATTGCTCGCCTACAGAGGCAAAAATCTAGCTTTGCAGTTTTGAATTGTCATAATATAAAAATATATTCCATCCACAATATAGAAGAAAACAACTGAGAGAGCATCAAAACAGGCGGGAACTGCATTTTATGGCTACTGTGGAAAGGGGTTACATGGGGTTGCTCATTTTTCAGCAGCGTGGATAGGACAAAAATCTGGACATGTGCTAAAAGTGTTGTGTACAGCCGGGTCAGCTGTCTCTACTCAATTTTGCTAGATGAACTTTATGAGAATAAGCTGAGGGTCAACCGAGAGGATCGTTGTGGTGAGATGGGAAACCACTTGTGTTGCTAATATGGTCAAAATACTAGGGGGAGATTATTAAGATCGTTGAAAAGTGATTGGCTCAAGTTTATAATAATAAAAATTAATATCTCTAATAATAATAATAATAATATAAAGATCTTTTCTTATTTTTCTCTTTTTGTTTGTTTAGCAGTCAAAGAATCAAAGAGTCAGAAATCTAGGGGTACCACATTCCCTTCGCCACACCTCACTTCCCATTTCCCTGGAAGCTAACAAGTAATGGAAGCTTACAAATGGAACCGATTAACATTGTACAAAATACACACTCACCACACACTTGCCTAAGACAGTAACAAGTTGCCAAATAGACTCACTTTTGTGGTTTTTGATACTGTATGACTTACGGTTGTCCAGAGCTGAATTTGTAAACAATCAGTTTCTGGAAAACACTAAGTAGGAATGTGTCTGGTAGGGAATGGGAAGACTTCCCGCAACAATGTCCACAAATAAGGTGCATCACCAATTACTAGCATTTAGATTCTTTAGCCTGAAAAATATGAAACTTAAATAGGAATTTAAAGTCAAGTCACATGACACATGATGCTATTTAAATTATTATTTTTTGTGATTGCATTCTACATCAATTCTTATCAATTGACATAATTCATAACTTTGTATTTTCCACCTTGTGTATGCTCAAGCATGTCATACAGCCTAGCAGTAGCTATCTGGCTATCTTTAGCTATATGGCTTTCTTCTACATCAGCCATGAGGTTGAACAATAAACAATAAAAAGCAACAGTAAACTCCTGCATTAATCTTAATTCGGACTTCAAGATCTCCACTATTACTGTTATGGGTACACAGACATACATAGTTGGACAATGAAACTGAAACACCTGGTTTTAGACCACAATCATTTATTAGTATGGTGTAGGGCCTCCTTTTGCGGCCAATACAGCATCAGTTCGTCTTGGGAATGACATATACTGCGTCCTGCACAGTGGTCAGAGGGAGTTTAAGCCATTCTTCTTGCAGGATAGTGGCCAGGTCACTACGTGATGCTGGTGGAGGTTCGTCCTTCTTGGTGGTATGCTGACATTACCCTGGATAACGTGGCTCTTGATACATCACAAAGACTTGCTGTCTTGGTCACAGATGCGCCAGCAAGACGTGCACCAACAATCTGTCCTCTTTTGAACTCTGGTATGTCACCCATAATCCAACCCAGAACCCAACCAGAACCTTCACACTCTGCTCTTACTGGTGCAATGTGCAATTAATGAAGATTGGTCACCAGGCTGGTTCAATTTAGCCATGAGACCTCCCACACTAAAATGAAAGGTGTTTCAGTTTCATTGTCCAACCCCTGTATCTCTGTCAGTTGTTATAGATCTCCGTATGTCATACAGTGCCAGACACCGCACAAGTCTTGTTGGCTACCTTAGTCTTCACTTTACTCTTGCAAGACTAAAAGAGCACATTTCAGACACCAGACGTTCCTGAGCTTTGAAAGAAAACTGTGGCAATCTGATATTTAAACAAACTATTCCTTTAAGCCAATAAAAGAGCCGAGCTGTCCGTATCACTGATCCATTACTGAAAGAGCACTGTGATATTTAACTTTGCAAGGAGTTCTCCATCAAAGTGCCCTTCTCAGTCTTCATAATGAGGCAGTTCTTCATGTCTGGACCGTCTCACAGAGCCAGATCACCCACCGCTAGCAAGCAGCCCTCCCACAGATAAAATGCTACAGTGATTTTCGTTCATTTCGACTCAGCCCTCCGATCCTCTTTCAACTTCGGCGATGAGTCTTGTCTGTTCCGGCCCCTCGAGGTTATTCACAATGCCTTCCAGAAGACGAGAGCATCATCTGGCCAAACCTCACTAACAACCACAAGCCCCTGTGCTTCCACACACATACACATTTCAATAGGGTTGATCAGGGAGGCTCTTCGTATGCTTTGTCTCCCCAGTCTCGTATCCTTTCCTGAATTGTCTATCCTTGAGACATGAAGAGACTTTGATTGACCTAATTATGAAATTAATTAAACTGTTTAAAGAGTAGAGAGTTATTGCCTCCATTTTGCACTGTGTTATTGCAATTATGCTATTACACATTTAATAACACACTTTCATACACAATACAATATGGATTACACTGTTATTAACTATGTAGAATAAGAGATAGTAGTTTGTACCTCTACTTTTTCACTTTCTCTTATGAATTGCATAAAGTTATACATATTATCATTGAAAAACATGGTTTGCTGATGTGTTCTACAACCATGAAAGCTGAAAATTTACCCTATTCCAGTTTTTCTCTCTTTCTTTCAGTGAGCCAGTATTAAGAAAATATCAGTGTGGAATTCCACAATGTTTTCATCATAGCTGGTGATGAATATAGCTTCTAAGATGACTTCATTTTCCTTTTGCCAAATTAGGTCTTACTTTTGCAGGGTCTTAAATCTGCATGGCAAAGACCTCATGCAGTTTACTTCAGTTTGCAATATACCAAGTTTATCCTTATACCAGTTGGAAATCCTTTTAGGGCATTCGTTTAGTCATTACCGCTATACCAGCATATTCAAACCGTGCAAAACAGGCTTTGATCTCATACCTCTCATGTAGTGAGTTGCAGCCTGAGATGAATTAGTCCAGTTTATCGTCAAAGCAGCAGAAATCAGATTGAGTTAAGGAGTTAAAGGGAAATAGAGTGGAAGTAAAAGCCAGTCTCCTAGGGTCAGTCATTAGCCTAGCATGAAAACTAGCTCTGCTCTTTTACGCTTTGCCTCAGGCATAAGCCCGAGGTTCCCTAATGTAACTGCTCACCATTTAAGATGGAAGATGCAAAACAAGAAGCTGATTTTATTTTCAAATCATTTTTGCCCATGGCTAGAGAAGTCATCCTTCTGAGTCACAGCAGGTGCTGGAGCCTATTCAACTATTCAATGGGCTAAAGGCTGGAAACACCCTGTACAGGCCGCTAGTCCTTCACAGACAATAAGACAGACATACAGGCTCACACACACAATCATATGCACACCTATAGGCAATTCAGCATCTCCAATTCACCTGACAGCATGTCTTAGAACTGTGGCAGGTATCCGGGGCACCCAGAGGAAACCCACCTAGATATGAGGAGGATATCCAAACTCCACACAGAAGGACTCCAGACACTGGGAACTGAACCCAGGCCCTACATTCACGGTATTTAGCTGACGCTCTTATCCAGAGCTTACAAGGTTAATCATATTACAGGTAGGCCAGTGTAGTGTTAGGAGTCTTGCCCACGGACTCTTATTGGTATAGCACAGTCATTCAGCCCGGGATTCGAAACCCAGTCTCCCACGTGTGGTGGTGGCTACTTGGCGTGGTGTTATCCGCTGAGCTACACCAACCACTGAGCCCTACTTGCTGTGAGGTGACAGCCCACCCCCAGCTCCACTGTGCCACAACTTTACATTCACCTGTCATTAGTTTGTTAGTTAGAAAGCTGAAACCGACATTTGTCTATATATTATTAGTTTCTTTCTTTACTATTTTCAAATAAAAAATATTTTATGTCAAATTATCATCAATTTTTGAATACAGTTCCCATTAAAAGTGCAGGAGCATCCAGGACAAGCATCTAAAATTATTTTATACATATATATATATATATATATATATATATATATATATATATATATATATATATATATATCCTCGCTGTCCAAAGAAAAACAAGTATCTTCAAAATGGCAACTTTACAGGAGAGGCCAAAGACCTCACTTAACTTTTAATGTAAGTCAATGGAACCAGACGTCTTTCCAAACAGTTTTGGACCAATTCTGTTGGTTCATTCATCGTGAGATTTTCACACAGTGTAAACGGCAGCTGTGTTGTTCAAATGATGCATAAAAGTAAAAACGGACAAAAGTGGAGATACATGTTTTTCATTGGACAGCGATGATATGTATATATATATATATATATATATATATATATATATATATATATATATATATATATACACGACACAGTGATTTATACTGCAACTGTCAGTGAAGTTAATTATGCATGATATAAATTACTGCCCACTACTGGTGGACCCCCTCACGATACAGTAAAATGAGTCATACTTTAATTAAGATTATCACCCCTGTAGTGGGCTTATCATAACTCTCTTCAGCCTGGCATGGACCACCCATAATTGTCCTCAGGGCTGTTAGATCACGTTTCTTTGACTTTGTGTTTTCTCTCTCTCCATGTCCACATTAACGTAAGGGCTATACATTCCTGTCATTAGCGTGACTCATTTGTCCTTAGTGCTGATGTAGAGGCTCAGAGGATGGGGGGGCTTTTTTACCGCTCTCCTCTCATTACTTATTCAGCATGATGTAGCACTGTGTCACCCTAATGGCCTCGCCTTACCCCCGGAACGGCCCAAAGTGGCCGGTGGGGAGATCCACCAGCAGCGTTTGTGCTAATCGATGAGGTGCAACGGCCTGCAGGGTGTCAAACAACTGACCGGCATGAGAGCAGAAAAAGAAAGAGCATGAGTGGGCTTCCTTTTTTTATGAGCTGATTCTCAGAAGGCCCTCTCTACTTCTAAGGACTGCTCTTACCTGATGTTGGATGAGTGTGTTACATCCCTTTTTGGGTAAGGCTGACTAAGTCAGATAGGCTATTGCACACTGTTTCTCAGCATCGGTTCAGACGTTTGCCCAGGAGTGCACTAGGAAGATATAGAGTACTGAGCAAAAGTCAGAGACCGGCATTTATTTGTGCCATTTCTAGTAAAAATGGACTTTAAGTACAGTTGTATTCACTTCTTAGGTGATATGTCTATAGATCATGGATATAAGATAACCCAGTTTTCCTAAGGAAGTGGAAATGAAGTGGGGAATAAACAGGAAACTCAAAGTTCAGACATGATCTATAGATAGAGAGGAAATGGGATTCCCATTAACTAGACCTGAGGTACAAATGTCAAAACACTGTGCACTGTTTTGCTTCGGTTTTGAGACTGGATGACATATTTAATTGAAATAATTGTTCTCTAGTTTGATGGGTGTGTCATGGTGTATATGGACCGCAACATAAAAAAGGCAGTGCACACAGTCCCAGTCTACAGGAAACTCTCTTCATAACTGTGCCAGGGAAGGCATCCACCAAATCTAGCTGGACTGCCCAATTATTTGATGCAAGGGTGTCTGAACATTGATGTGGCCTACATCCAGAAACTCGTCCAATCTATGCCAAATCCAATCACTGCTGTTATTGGTCCTCATAGAGGTACAAACCGGATTCCAAAAAAGGTGGGACACTAAACAGATTGTGAATAAAAACTGAATGCAATGATGTGGAGGTGCCAACATCTAATATTTTATTCAGAATAGAACACAAATCACAGATCAAAAGTTTAAATTGAGAGAAACTCTACAGCCGTGCTGTTATTTCCTTGACAGTGGCATTCCTGTTTGAGGTGCAGTGACGTTTTACGGCCTTGACCCTTACGCACAGCGATTGTTCCAGATTCTCTGAATCTTTTGATGATGTGATGCACGGTTGATGATGATAACTTAAAAGTCTTTGCTATTTTACGCTGGGTAACACAATTCTGGTATTGCTGCACTATCTTTCTGCGCAACAATGGTGGAATTGGTGATCCTCTTACCATCTTGGCTTCAGAGAGACACTGACACTCTGAGAAGCTCTTTTTTTACCCAATCATGTCAATTGACCTAATTAGTGTTAATTGGT
This sequence comes from Prochilodus magdalenae, assembly GCA_024036415.1. Lineage (NCBI taxonomy): Eukaryota > Metazoa > Chordata > Actinopteri > Characiformes > Prochilodontidae > Prochilodus > Prochilodus magdalenae. The sequence continues at coordinate 65,181 of JAMWET010004930.1, forward strand.
CTTCCAGCTGTTCGTTATATGCTCAATTTCCTTTTTCCATCCACTTATTGCTACTTGTCCCAACTTTTTTGGGATTTGTTGACGCCATAAAATTTTGAAACAACATATTTTTCCCTTAAAAGGATACATTCTCTCAGTTTAAACTTTTGATCTGTGATTTGTGTTCTATTCTGAATAAAATATTAGATGCTGGCACCTCCACATCATTGCATTCAGTTTTTATTCACAATTAGTTTTTTGGAATCCGGTTTGTACTACACACCCCTATATATGTTTTTTAGTCACAGCTGACTCATTGAGCTTCCATGTTCTACTGATGTCCCAACACTGGAAATGAATGACGTGTACTTAATAGCAGTTTTGAAGGGTGGTCTCTGACTTTTGCACAGTGCTATACATAACCAAACAAATGAATAGAACTGTCAGTAGTGTATAAACTGTTTATATGTTGTAGCACATAAATAAATAAACCCACATTTCAGCTCCTGGCATTCGTGCAGGGCAGCTAGAAAAGAAGATGGAAAAAAAAAACAAAAAAAAAAAAACAAAGCACTACCGTGGTACACGAACAAGAAGAGCCCCCGGGAGCAAGTCTTTTAAAGGTCACCCTCTCTCCCTCTCCCTCTCCGGCCCTCTCTTTCTCCCTCTCTTTGGGTAAACTCCCAAACGATGACAAGCCAATTAACCTGCATCATTAGTTTGAGGGCCCTTTTAAACGGAACCACAAGGAGGGAGTTTAAGGAGGCTTTTGCATTATTGATCTAATGTCAGAGCCGGAAGGCTTCTGTCGCTGGGGAACGAGCGAGGGAGCAGGCGGGATGGGGCGAATTACAGTAATGGACCGTCTTAGATGCCCCTCTCATTGTTAACCACTAATGGGCAGTAACATACTGTTTGCATGTTTGCTAATGCATCACAGATTATCTGAAACGTCGTTGCTCGCTCTCTCTCTCTCTCTCTCGCTCTCTCTCTTTCTCTGTCTCTCTCTGTACGTCCCTCACCCTCCTGCTCACCTCAGCATGTTATACAACTGTTGTACTTTCAGAAATGCTCCCAAAAAGGGACTCAATATGGCAGATATTAAGATTATTAGGCCCCAATATGAAATAGGCTTTGCATGAGGCGAAGCATCCATTAGGATTGCGCTCAAACTGTGACCAACCTCACATCCCGTGTTCAGGGCTTTGTTCTGTGCTAATGAAGCGTAATGACTAGGAAAGCTGTGCCTGGCTCTTATCCATGCTACTTGACGAACAGCGGCCCTCCAAGAGTACTCCGTTCCCTACATGACCCCATCCACTGCCACAGTGACCTGTGACTGTCTCTCTGTGGAACATGCATTACTACTCGAAACTGGCTGGATAATTTCATTTCAATCCTTGATATCCCCTCCAGCAGGGCCGAAACTCGACATGGCTCCGCGTAAGAGCGGCTCGCACGGCCATGGCCGAGAGCCAAAGCAAACAATAGGATCGTATGACGCTGCGCTACACTCCCTTTGTTCTGAAAACCCTCACGGCCCGTGAAATTTCCCATTAACCCCGGCTCCCCTCGCTAATGCTTCCTGTGTATTTCCTCTACATGGAAAATCTAGCCTGTTTTCTAGCCACTAGCTAGAAACAGAACCCGGTTAAAAGACCAAACAGAGAAACCTGGCTTCATCTGAACCTCGCAAGGCGGCTCACGCTAACAGGCAAAGCAAATCTACCACACGTCGGGCTTTTGCAGTGTTTAAAGGGGGAAAGAAAAAATGCTTCAAATTGCAAATCCGGAACATTCTTTTCATCTCCGTCCCGAAAAAAAGAGGGGAAGGAGTTTCGGGGGCAGATGTGGAGGTGAGGAAGGAGGGGTGTAGAGGGGGGAGTCCCCTCCGTTACTCCACATCTTTAAAACATGCACGGCTAAAGAAGTGTTTAGTAAGCAGAAAAGTGCAGTGCTTAAGAAACGCGCTGTATTCCCCCGCTCTCCTCTCCGCCTGCTTCTTCTAGCCATCAGCACCCCTCTCTGCCCTCAAAGAGCATACGCCTCTCCGTTCGCGCTTTCAGCTCCTGGAATGTTTGGTGGACTGTTTTATTTTATTCTATTTTATTTCATATTAGATTTCTGAGGGGCTGAAGTCTCTCCCCTCGACTCTTTACGAGGCAGCCTATATGTGGAATCCCGATGTTTAGGGGAACGCTTCGGTATACGGGGGCATTAAATGGGCCTGTATCGAGACAATAGCTGCTAATTAACTTGCTGGCCATTATTAGTTTATTAAGCAACAAATAGAGTACATTAAAGGGGGTTCCACTGATTGGTAAACAAAGTCATTCAGCTAGTTTGATGTGAAACGCTTCCTGGCGAAACTCCAGAACCGTTCACAGTGGTGGCGATGGGAACCTGCCTTCTGAAGAGCCTCAAAGAACTGCACGACAGGAAATGAATCCGCTGCATCATTACTGAAGCATTGCTTTATGGTAGTTGTATGATATTACCCAAAACATATTTTTACAAAGATATTAATGGTGGAGAGATGCTGTAAGTTCTATTTAGCCTATTTTACCATCACCAGTATTACATGGAAAAACACAGAACCCACGTTGCTGCTTCACTGTTGGTTATGGATAATATCTATTGAGCTACACATACAGAAGTAGTGTCTCTCAGTATGATGCCTCCTGTGCTGGAGTGTAACTTTCCTATACAGTTACACATAGAATTACATTTACATGTGACTTCTGTTCTGTGTCAGAATGGAGATGTGTCCGTTTGTTTGATGGAGGTAATAAGAGACACAGCACTGATTTATAAGCACTCATTTTCTCTCCACACAGCAGATTCAGGTCAGAGCAGGATCCAAATTCAGCTGGTACATTTCAAACATCCATCACAGTTAATAAAACCACCCTCCCTCTTACCAGCGACTTCACTATGGCTTCTGAGTTACTAGGCCTCTCTCTCTGTCCCCTTCGGTCTTTCTGCCTCGCTCTCTTTGTCTCTCGGTGTTGCTGTCTTTTTCTCTCTTTCACTGTCTCTCTCTCTCACTTTCTCTCTCTCTCTCTGTTGGTCTCTCTCCCTCTCTCTGCCTGTCTCTCTGCCTGTCTCTCTGCCTGTCTCTCTCTCTGTCTCTCTCTCTGTCTCTCTCTGTCTCTCTCTCTCTCTCTCTCTCTCTAACCCTCTCTAAAGTGAAGCAGTGCTTCTCATATACAGCGTCCTCCTCCCTGTATAATTGGAGGTAATTTCAGTAGACATGAGTATTGGTGTAATTGTGCCTGAAGAGCCTGGGTCATTTATCCTTACCTGACCGCTGGCTCAGGAGAGTTTACATACCCAGGACTGCTCTCTCTCTCTCTCTCTCTCTCTCTCTCTCTCTCTCTCTCTTTCTCTCTCTCTCTCTCTCTCTTTCATCTAACATGTTTCTTTGTGTTTTCTTTTTATACTGTTAGGATAAGGTTTGCTACATAAAGTGTACAGTAGGATGTTTTTTTATTGTTATTATTATTATTTTTATTTATTTATTTATTTATTTATTATAATTTGTATTAAGAACTCATATTTTTCATTTTAACTTGTAAAAATAATACATTTTTCCAGATTTACTTATATAAAAATCCTTTTTACAAGTCATTAGTTTACCTGTAAAAGAAAAAAGAACGTCTTTATTTAAAAATGCTGCCCCAGGCAACATTATGATTTTATGTGTGTATAAGCAAAAGAGCTACAACTGTCACTGCTGAAACATTTGGTAAAGTGTAGGTAGTATTGTGATTGTTGTGATAGTGACAAAATGACGTATCTGTTTCCTAATTATGATAAAACAAAAACCTCATCTGATTCTAATGTAAGTCAATGGAAGCAGACTCTTGTCCAAGCAGCTTTGAGCCCTTGCTGTTATTCACAGTGTAAACAGCAGAGTACAAATCAAGGGAAATGGAGATACCTGTTTTTTCTTTGGACAGCGACGACCTTTACAGGGTTCCAGGGTCAGTCAAAGCAAAGGAATTTTGGTCTACAGGCTGAGTCAGTTAAAAGTCTGAAAATGTGTTTTTTAACTCTGTCTGAACCATTTGGGTAGAAGAGTCCGTATACACGAGGCCCTTTGAAGAACCGTCTTTAGGACTGTAGGTAGAACTCACACAGCCAGTGCAGCTGCAAATGTATTCTTAACACGACTACAAACAGCACATGCACTCGGGGGCGGGTCTGAAAGGAACTGTCTGACCAGAAGCCAGCAATCCCACCCCCACCCCTGAGGAGCCGCAGACAGAGATGGGTTTTAAACACAAGCGTGCTCAACCAGACGGAACCCTATTTTGTTTAATTTTCTCAGACTTCGTTGCTGTATTGCCAGAAAGGGCCTCTGGGTTATTTTGCCTCCCTTTTTTCCGCAGGTGGAGATGCAATTATAGATGCTCTTTTTATATGCTGAGATTACTGTGTGTGTGTGTGTGTGTGTGTGTGTGTTTTGCATGCATGGACCTCTTTACATTTGCACGGTTCAGGCACATTTGCACTACTCACATTCCACTCGAGGCGTGTTTTCCTACGCAGCACCTGTAACCTTTCTCACCTCCGCTATAAAACTTCCAGCAAGCGGGACGTGACGGCCGCAAAGACAGGCACTAATAGCCCAGCCAGACAGAAGTGCTGAAGTTAACACTCACATTGCTCATCTGACCTAACCTAGACCCCACGAAGACACACACTCACTCACAGAATGGTTTTTATGCAGTGTCAGGACATGAGGTCATACATATCTCAGTTTTTGCTGTTATCAGTTTTTCACATGAAGCTAATAATTCCAGTGGTCCTTTACATCACATTTAAATGACATGATGAATAAACTGATAATACAATCCAGAAGTAACCACAAACATAAATGTTACATTAACTTCCATTACAAGTTATTATAAAGTTACAATTTTGGAGATACCAAGGTTTTGCATAAAACGCATAAAAACATGCATCACATATGCAAGTATATACATGTAATGACAATATATGTAAATAAATCAATGTGCATTGTGAGTAGTAACATTCTATATATCATAAATATACTCATATATTATTAATCATCATCATATGATATTATATCTTACACGTTATACATATATACATATGTGTATGGTGTGTGTGTAAGATAATTGGTATAAATGTCTATTTGTCTTCGCACTACACTATATATATATATATATATATCTTCGTTATACTGTACAAGCCTGTATTGGTATAATGAATTGCATTTAATGCAAATTTACATAACTACATATTTGCATATATATTCATTACATATTTGTACTTACATATGTAATACATATGGGTTATATTTTTATTGGAGATAGGGATTCATATATTGTCGTTGTCAGACAAAACTTGATATCTCCAAAACAGTAACTTTATAATTAAGTTATAATATATTTATAAGTTATTCTGTGCATACACCTACTATATAGACCAAAGAGCTGTCTCAAGTATGCATATTCAGAATTTACAGCAAAGTATCTGAATAAAGTTTTTCTGAGCCTTCCAAAGGTAAACATAAACCTGACTCTAACCCCACCCTTAGTAACCAAAATAGTTAAACACGGATCAAAAACGAAGCTTTTATACCAAGCACAAAACCAGGGCTATATTGTTGCTGCTTTTTCAGATTAAGTCCCGTCCAATCCCCCCACAGCTCCAGTTCTTCATGTTTCCTCAGTCTTATGACCAGTTTCCCTTAAAAGATCCAAATATCTGAAATCTATAATCCTCACAAAGATGTAAATACAAGGCCACACACACTCACTCAGAGGCCTGGGAGAGGATGTGTGGAGGCACGTCACAGGTATGGCAGGAATGTTAGGAATGCTAATTGTTCAGTGACAAAGTATCTGATTGGAAAGTAGCCGGGGGAAGGGGCTTCGTTCACTGACCTCTACTCTCTTAGGAGGACTTCAGATTGGATGTTAGAACATTTCTGTGAGGATTTGATTACATTCAGCCACTAGAGCTGACCACTGTAAACTCTTAGACGAAGATTAGACGAAGCTCCATCAGTGTGTAGAGAACACTCTGCACTGCATGTTAAGGGGGCTTTATACCCCTCTGGCCATTGCTTACCATTGGACATGGTGACTTTCGATTGTCAGTGCTTTCTTATATAGATTGTATATATAATTCCAGTCTGGGAATCTATTTCATACTGATGATATACACCATATACACACCGACCCCATATATACATAATACATACACACACTGCACAATATACACTCTACACAGTATACACCATATACACACCGACTCCACATATACACCATACATACAGACACCGTACAATATACACTCTACACTGTATACACCATATACACACCGACTCCACATATACACTATACATACAGACACTGTACAATATACACTCTACACAGTATACACCATATACACACCACTCCACATATACACAATACATACATACACTGTACAATATACACTCTACACAGTATACACCATATACACACCGACTCCACATATACACAATACATACAGACACTGTACAATATACACTCTACACAGTATATACCATATACACACCGACTCCACATATACACAATACATACACACACTGCACAATATACACTCTACACAGTATACACCATATACACACCGACTCCACATATACACAATACATACAGACACCGTACAGTATACAGTCTACACAGTATACACCATATACACACCGACTCCACATATACACCATACATACACACACTGCACAATATACACTCTACACAGTATAAACCATATACATACCGACTCCACATATACACCATACATACAGACACCGTACAATATACACTCTACACAGTATACACCATATACACACCGACTCCACATATACACCATACATACAGACACTGTACAATATACACTCTACACTGTATACACCATATACACACCGACTCCACATATACACAATACATACAGACACTGTACAATATACACTCTACACAGTATACACCATATACACACCGACTCCACATATACACAATATATACAGACACCGTACAGTATACACTCTACACAGTATACACCATATACACACCGACTCCACATATACACAATACATACAGACACTGTACAATATACACTCTACACAGTATACACCATATACACACCGACTCCACATATACACAATATATACAGACACCGTACAGTATACACTCTACACAGTATACACCATATACACACCGACTCCACATATACACAATACATTCAGACACTGTACAATATACACTCTACACTGTATACACCATATACACACCGACTCCACATATACACAATACATAGACACCGTACAGTATACACTCTACACAGTATACACCATATACACACCAACTCCACATATACACAATACATACAGACACTGTACAATATACACTCTACACAGTATACACCATATACACACTGACTCCACATATACACAATACATACAGACACCGTACAGTATACACTCTACACAGTATACACCATATACACACTGACCCCATATATACATAATACATACAGACACTGTACAATATACACTCTACACAGTATACACCATATACACACTGACTCCACATATACACCATACATACAGACACCGTACAATATACACTCTACACAGTATACACTATATACACACCGACTCCACATATACACAATACATACAGACACCATACAATATACACTCTAGACACTATACACCATATACACACCGACTCCACATATACACCATACATACAGACACCGTACAATATACACTCTACACAGTATACACCATATACACACCGACTCCACATATACACAATACATACAGACACTGTACAATATACACTCTACACAGTATACACCATATACACACCGACTCCACATATACACAATACATACAGACACTGTACAATATACACTCTACACAGTATACACCATATACACACCGACTACACATATACACAATACATACAGACACTGTACAATATACACTCTACACAGTATACACCATATACACACCGACTCCACATATACACCATACATACAGACACCGTACAATGTACACTCTACACAGTATACACCATATACACAACTACTCCACATATACACAGTACATACAGACCCTGTACAATATACACTCTACACAGTATACACCATATACACACCGACTCCACATATACACAATACATACAGACACTACAATATACACTCTACACAATATACACCATATACACACCGACTCCACATATACACAATACATACAGACACCGTACAATATACACTCTACACAGTATACACTATATACACACCGACTCCACATATACACAGCACATACAGACACTGTACAATATACACTCTACACAGTACACACCATATACACACAACCACTCCAAATATACACAATACATACAGACACCGTACAATGTACACTCTACACAGTATACACCATATACAAGCAATAAACTAACTATAAATAATATAGAGTTTACTGTTTTACAGTTTAATAAAGCAATGAGTTCTTTACATCAGGCAGAGTTAGAGCTTAAGACCAGTCTTGAAGCCATAATCTAGTGGTCTCTGTCTCATCTCAGTCTCAATCTTATTTGGACTCAGCCTTATCTTGCTCTCACGGTACGATGGAGTCGTTGACGAGACCAGCTGAGTGCAGTGCCTTCGTCTAAGGTAACCGGGAGCTGAATAAATATTTGATAGAAACAAACCAGAATAAACAGAATACAACAATCCATCAGGGGTCCACAAAACACCCACGTGTATAAGCTATTATACCCTGTATGTGTGTATAAAGCAAACTCCTAGTGTCTATGTTAACAGCACCCCGTACCATATAGAAGCACTTTGTAGTTCTAGAGACGACTGTAGTACATCTGTTTCTCTGAATACTGTATTACCCTGTACTTCAATAGTCAGGACCCCCACAGGACCACCACAGAGCTGGTATCATGTGGGTGGTGGGTCACTCTCAGCACTGCTGTGTCACTGACGTGGTGGTGGTGTGTAGTGTGTGTTGTGCTGGTGTGAGCGGATAAGAGTTTTTTTAGATGATGTGGATGTGTTAAGGTTAATGTGAATCTGAAATCGGGAAATAACTTGCTTGTGTGGGAAATAACTCTGATAGAAATATGATTTAATTCGTCAGGATTTGACTGTATCATGAAAAGTGGGCATTGCGAGATGAACACAGAGTCAAATTCCAACAGTTAGCAATTTCCATTTGTTTTGCAGGAAGGCTGAAGAGAAACAAAACCTAAAAACGACCAGATTTTGTCAAAAAAAATTAAGTACTTGATCATTTGGTAGCTATTTTCTGTATCTGCATGGTTTTGCTTCTCCGATATCTTCGCAACAAAATCAAGTGGAAATAGACTTGAGCACAGAAGAGGTCAGATTAAATACATCCCTTTCGTGTGTAATTACCTTAGAACACTGGGGTCATGGACTCACTTGAGGGAACAGGGTAATAAAAGTAGTGTGAGTCTTGTAACTGCGATCTGTAGAACCGTACAAAGATAGCACCACAATGGTAAGTGGGAAGGCTGCGCTACACGTTAGATGTGCTGGAGTAATAGATACGACTATTGAAGGAGGTTGTACCTAATGATTTTGGGGTCGTGTAGTGAGCCTACTGATGGCACATGTTGGCATTACGAATTGGGTGTAGTTAGTCTTGACGCTTGTTTACCAATGTCTGGAATAGCAGTTGACAGAGCCACGGTGGACGTGTCAGAGTAGAAAAGGGTGTAA
>JAMWET010004931.1:0-132500 GCA_024036415.1 Prochilodus magdalenae
CAGAGAAGCGCACCTATGCACGCCGCCTCTCAGCACAGTCACACTGGAGCATGGGCAGCACCTTTTTAAAACTGGTGGGTTACGTGCGAACGCAGCGAAGGTAAGCTAGCTGTTTCTAGCATTGTGATCTATGATAGCTGACACCAGGCAGCATGGGAGCACAAAAGCCCTTCTTCTCAGGTCTCTGACTCATATGCTGTCCCACACCCTCCTCTCCCAATGTCTTGACAGTCTGTTGTCTTAGTCACAACGTTCAAACTTCACGGGGATGAGTAACTGGCATGCGCATGCTGTTCCTTCAACACTTGATAAATCACTAGTCGTGCAGACCTCCATTTTTAGGCATTAATGCGCAAAGGACTATTCCCACGGTGTTTAAAAGGCTCTTAGCGAGAGCAAGCCGATTTGGGATGAAAAAGGGATGTACCAAAAGTAACCAGGTCACAGTCTAGTCCCAAGACATGAGTCAAAAATTAGGGAATACTAAGAGTGCCAGCATTTCTTCACACAGAGGGACGCGATAAACGTGAATTACAGTCGTGATATTAGCGGAAATATTAGGAATGGTGAGCCAATGAAGTTTCCACATTTACACAACTTACTGCCGACTTTGCTCGGTTGATTATGCGTTAAACGATGATGGTGCTAGGTACCCAATTCCCGGCTTCTTAACTTCAGAGCGTTAACAGAAGGGCTATTCCTGGCCCAGGTATTTACCTAAACAGGCGCTCGATCTGGGGTTATGAAATAATGGCAGCGGGGCCAGGGCGCTTCAAGTCGCCTCATCCAATGACCGCACTACATTGTCATTACCGGCCCTCGGTTTCTGGAAAATATTTCTACTTACATCTCTACTACCAGAGCTGCGTTTAAGCGCCGTGATCATTCAGCATATCTTGGGTGCGGGATTTTTAACTACGGCACTAATCCCATGCCCTGCAGCTGGCCGCCATATTCTCAGGTCTCTCTCTTCATCCGGAGCACTGAATCAAACGCAGAGTCGAAAAGAACGAGCACCAGCACGTCGATTCCTACGACAACGCAAAATACCAGCACTGCTAGAAAGCCCGAAGGCACCTTGGGAGAACACGGAGTCCATCGCACTTAGGTGTGCGCGCACATACGCAACATACTGTTTACCTGTTTTTTGTTGGTTTGCAGTAGTTCGCTTGTGTTATAGTATATATTGAATCTAGCTATTATATGTGGTAATGATAGATGACCGATGGTGTATTATATACTAACGCGCTAGTATATATATACACATGCAGTAGCTTCAGTCTTATTATTAGCGCATCATATATACATATAGCTATATGACTGAATATATATTATGTTTGTCACTGCTTTTAAACATCATAAAATCGTCCCCTGTTCCAGCGGAGTGAAGTGGTAAGCTACAGAAACCGCACATTCGTCCAGCTGTTGTTATCTTCACTTGTTAACAGATCTCATTTAGACACCCTTCTTTACAATCAAATCAATCTTCATGATATCACGAGTACTATAAAATACCAGAGCGTTATTTGTGAGTTTAAGTGGAGCACAATTGTTGTCATGGACATGTCACTTACGCACACATTACTGACAGAGAAACACTCTGAGACTGGAATTCACAGACAGAGTACCCAAAACGACGTTATCCGATGACAATTCGTAGTATAAGTCTTTCAAAACTAAAATTCATAATGAGTGCATTTTCATACATAACGTGCAGATGGCCAATTTGCAAATGTATATTTCCCCAAGCTTGCAAATGGAGGAACCTTGGATTGTAATATTTATATAAATGTATTGGCCATATGTATGATCTCTGCTTTCTACTGAGATCTGGCCTAAATTCCATACCAAAATAACTCTCGACATGTTATAATAAGACAGTTCGATTTCAGGATCACTTGATTTAAAAAGCTATTTGAAGTTGAGAAAAATCAATTACAGAAAGGCACACATGTAAACGGCTCACAGAATACTTGCATATTAGCATCCGCAAGGCCGATAGAGAGGCCTTAGTCCCACTTCCCCGTTCAGAAGTGCAGGTGAGCAAGGGTTTACCGTGTAAGAGCTGTCTTAAAGTAACGATCTAACTACAGCTACTCGGTAGCCTCACACTAAAGGGTAACCTTGTTCATAAGGTACACATTCAGGGCCCATACACTTACTATAAAGTACATATAATTGATACTAATTGAACTACATGAACACACATAATACTATCACATAATGACATCAACGTTTAGAATATACTACTAATTATTATTAACGCTAATTGATCCAAATCCACAGTCAAGATATATGAAAAAAAGAATACCAAAATAAAGTGGTACTATCTACAACATCAAAAAAATTACTTCAGACTTTATCCTACGAAAGAACAGAAAGAATCGGCTGATGATGGATACTTCTAAATTGGAAATGATAAAAAGACAAGCTTCATAAAACGTGTTTACGGTCCTTCATGTTGTGTAATGTCGACATGTCATGTGGCCTTGATGAAATAGTAAGGCCGCTCAGTAAAAGTCAGGGGTACCATCCAGTGTTACTACCTAAACAGCATAACAACCCATCGATAACTAAAAATGTAAAGAGTCAAAAACCATATACTCCACTACTAAAATTTAGATCATAGGGCATTTTAGTATGCCTATTATTTCAGCTTTGTGTCAAAAAAAGGAAATTTACAGATGCAAAGGACCTTCCACTCCTGAATTCTGAACAAATTATATCACCTACTGAATATTTAATGTTTACCCGAAGAATCCGTCCTAAAATTTAAGTTTCATTATTTCTTAAAGCATATCAGACGAAAACGATTTGACTTGCCACCTCTGGCTTTAGTTTAATAGTAATTCTGAGAGAAGATTTTTGCATTTTCAGGTTATAAAAAATGACCAAGTGATTATAATTATTGATTCCTCCTAAGTGGGAAGCGTAATTTTGTAATTTACTGACTTACACTTTCAGTGAACTATACTCTTCATTAATTTAGTACCCTTGCCAGTGTATTCCTGAGATCATTTTGTGAAGCCTATTTATTTTAAAAACAGAAGGTTTTTTATGGCAAACACCAGAACTGAATTATTCTAACCTACTGATATACACTGAATTTTCTAAGGAAAGATTGTAATAACTGGAAACATGTGTTAATGCATTACAAGGGGTATTATCAAGTAAAAAAATAAGCTCCACGTCAAAAAAGTCACCGCATTCAAAATAGGACACCTAAATTCCATTTTAATAGTAGTTTAATTGAACATGATTGCACACTATGTGTATATAGTAACAACAAAACATTGACAAAAACAATTATAAAACATAATAAACATACAACATTTATCCCCCTAGATAGGACTATGGTTTTTGTTTGATGTTGCAGTCTGTGAAGCTTGATCCCAAACAAACCTAAGCTTAATGGAGATAGAGAGGTTTGGTGTCCAGTATGAAAAGTCAGACTATGTAAACATAGGCATTAGCATAAATCTATGTTTTCTATAGAGGAGCAAATACAAGAAGGTCCAGATCAGCTTACCTGTGTGTGTGTCTGACTGCGGTGGGAAGGGCTGGAAGTTTGCTATGAACAAATATAAATATATAAAATATTAAGCTGTTAATTAAAAAAGATATGTAACCCTTTAATACATCATAGCTTAAAAAGGGACACATAATGGGCTTTCATTAAACACCTTTGCCACTATAAATATGGGGTAAAGTCTCTAAATTCTTGGGGTGGAAAAGGTAACCAGTAATTGCATCTCTGCAGAAGGCGTTAATATCCTTATTTGGGTTATGAGTGGGCAATACTGGGCTTCTACAGAGAAAGCTATATAGCAACGGAGTGAGCTGAGAACACATATTCGTTCTTAATATTTATCTGTACATGTAGCACACACAATGTTGCGCTTGTATTGTGTTATTGTTAATTTGTGTCACTATATTAGCTCATACAATTGTTGACGTGCTATACAGAAGTTTTCAGACAAAAAGGTTTAGATAGAATCAATACTAGCAAACATATTACCCACTCAATTCCAGCATTAACCATGTCTGTACCACTCTCTGCTTGTAGTGCTTAAGACATGCGTATATAGAACCTCTGGGGTCCTTATTAAATAATGGAAGAACCTAAAGGAACCATAGATCTCGTATAAAGGATCTTGACCGTAAAGGAAAAACGACAGGAAAACGGAAAAACTAAGTAACCGGATCCCAAGGGATGATTCTCCAAAAGACAAATCTGCACCAGGAATTCATTATCCCCCCCGAACAGAACTGCCTTGTGTTGTGTTAATGATGCTATTCACACCACTTTCAAAATGGGTTCTCTGCAGTTCACTAATTAATAATACACTTAAGAATTTTACAATACGTATGATGCATCAGGGAAATTCTCAGTCAGATGATAAAAGGACTGTGCGAGGCACCAGCGATTCTGACCAACATCTCATGGAGCTGGACCAGAGGTAGTATTACTCCAACATTCAACTGTCATAGTGAAAAATAATACAGTTTCCGCGCAGGTCTCTGTAGGACGCCATTGACATGTATTGTGTTACGTCACTTTGGTGAGGGGGGTGTAGCAGTTTCATGTGCATTTGGAATTAAAGAATAAGAGTAGTTATTTGAATTTTTGATTTAAATGTGTATTTTAAAACATGTAATCGATCTAGATGCGTTAGCAATTTTAGCTACTCATATGTGAAATACTAAGGAACACTTAAGAGCATCGTTTTCCCTCGCCCAGGTTGTAAAAAATTTTGCATTAAAAATTTGAGGATAAAAATTAGCTAAGACTGCGGTTAAGAGCTTGCTGTTGCTGAAAGCCCTTTATGCAAGTATGACCCTTTGGTGAAAAAACGGTGGGGGTTTCCTTTTCTTAATGATGATTGTTCTATTTAAATACACAGTTATGTTTTAAAAAGAAATTGACAACTGAGAAAAACCACACAATAGACGTAATGTTTCCTGAGAGAGAGTGATTTTCATTGATTGTGCAAGACTTTAAATAAAATCCTTTCATAAAGCATTTTCCCTTTAGTGCCTAAAAAGACTTTTTTATTATTATTATTTACTGTATATGGCCTCTCTGGACTGCCCAGGACTGCACTGTACCTTGTCCAAACACAAAGAAGAAGAGAGCTCCAAACAGATTTATCCCAGCTGAGATGAAAAAAACCATTTGCCACTCTGCCATGGTGTTCTAAAAAAAAAAAAAGAAGAAGAAGAACAATAAATAAATATTTAACAAAACATGGATTTCAGCAGGTTTTTTCCCTTTAAGAATGAATGAGATGGAAAGTGCACATTCATCTACTGTACTTCAGCTCAACTGACATACATTGTTTTCATTTTCACGGCAGAGCCTAAGCACAAAGTCAATGTTGATTTGCACTCATTCGTCTATCCCCACCCACCCAACCCCTCCCATAGAGTCTCATTCATTTTTCAGCCAAATTGATTCTCAGCCAATATTTATTAGCTATTAGTTTTAGATGTTATTGTGTATTTTTAAACATTGAAAGCAAGGATGCTTTAGTGGCGTGAGTAAATCACAAAATCATGAACCAGCGGTTAACATTACTAGAAGAGAAAATTTCTGAATTAAAAAAAAATAATCATAGATAAAACAAAAATATGTACAGACAAAAACAATAATACCTACAGTATGTTGTGTTCAGTGTCACTCATGGCTGGCTACATTCAGTCACAGGAAACGAACCTTGCCAATGCCCCGTGGTAAAGAGTCATATCAATAGCAAAATGGCCGTAATTTTGTTTGTTTTTCCGTAGTTCCATAATTTTAGAACTGGTTCTATAGAAATTCTGTTTTATTTAATATAATTTTTTGGCAGAGAACTGTCTTTTGGAAGTATTCTAGCACAAACAGTCTACAGGGTAACTTTGAGCAACTAAAAAACTAGCTTCTAGGTACTTCATTATTACTCTGAAGAAGAATTTTAGTACGGCCTTACGATGGCGCAATGCTTCTAGGGAATCCATTAGTTAATGACAAATGAACCTTACAGGGATTGGAATTGCTAGAAGCCGGGGTGATGCTGAGAGAGTTCACCAGAGATGAATTGAGTCAATGGAGATCTAGGAAAATCTGACAGCTACTCTGTGACATGCTTACAGTTAGTGTACCTGCTGACCACCGGATAACACACAGCTAGGCCACAACTTCATGCCTAAAAAACAACAGATACATAAAAAAAGTATTGAGCTGCAGATGATCAATGTTACCAGAAAAAGCTTCTTACTGGTAAAAACAAAAGTCATGTCATGACACATGACCTTTAATGACTAGATTGACCAATATTACCATAGTACAGTGCGAACACAGTAGATTTTAGACCTGTCGCCTATGACGGTTAACACTGCTTTCTGTAGTGATCACGAGATTTATACCGATTTATTCGATAATTATTGTTTCGATAGTGTAAAATAAAAGTCTTGTGAATCTGCATTTTTTGTATGTATGATAAGACAAAACAAAATTTAATTATGTAAATCAGACTTATTTCAAGTAGGTAATCGGTCAGATAATTAGTATATGTTACTTAATAAGCACTTTTGGATTAAATATTCTCCCGAATCACCATGATCTGCGAGGGTCGTGTTGTGGTTTAAAAATAGCATACATTAATACTTGGTAATACAATCTTACGAGTTGATTCTCATATGTGCCAATGAAACAAAAAAAAAGCGTAACTGCAATGCAAAGTATCGTCAAAGAAAAGACTGTCAGAGTATACCAGAATGTAATCTGGCACCCAAACAACGAAATTAATTTCCATATGTAGATACACTGCACAAGAGGCTCAATTGTCATGAAAGAAGCTCTTGGTGGAAGTGGTAAATAGTGAAGAAGCACATTAGGGTTTTTAGATCAGACATAATGAAACATTGCTAAACCGCCTTGCATTCGAAAGATTAAATTTTCATCAGCATTTCAACAGGTAAAAGTGAAAGGCAATATCTCAACATCTTAGAATTCACCCGCTGTGCTAGGACAGAAACAGCAACGACTCACTTCACAAAAAACAGCCCTCTGTGGGAGCTACAAAGGGGTCCTCACCTGACAAATGATTAGTCACAAGACAGCCATTAGTCACGCCTTACTATTCACAGCGATTGAATGTGGAGAGGGCAGGTCTCCCTGAGGTAGTCTGGCCAGCTGGTCCTAGGGCTCCATTGCTATAACCAGCAGCCCAGGGTAGGGCAGAGGCAGGACAGGAAACCCGTTCTAAAATACACAAAACCAAGTTAAAACATGACAGTTATGACTGTTTACTTACAGGTGACCTTTGGGGTAAGGAATACGAAGGAGGATGATTCACCACAGTACAGTGGAGCCTATTGCTTTACCATTGCTGAGAAAAACTCATTCAGGTGGTGCGAGACCAAGCCACTATGTGACACTTTGAAATCCATGGAACTAAAGACATCTTAGAAGAACGATTCCCTTATTCCTGTGTAGCAGTAATTGGCACCTAAATGAGGGCGAGTTCGAAACCGATGTAATTGTTCTAATGTTGTCCTACAAACACACCACCTGCATAGGTGGAAAGATGAGGTTTTGTGAAAGGCCCTGCACAATGCAGGGGACTAAATGCTACATCATTAATGGGTCAAGGACCCAGTGTGTTTATGATAGGGAGTCGGAGCAAGACGTGTAAAACGTCCATGTAGGAAAAATGTGCAACAAACTATAGCCCACAACGGCAAAGATCGTGAGGATTGCTTTCACCAGCGGTTGCTTAGTCTGAAGTTGTTGATGAAAAGCCTATATAGTAGAAGAACAGATTGTTAGTATAGTATTGCTACAATGACACCACGATATCAGTACATACAGGTTAATCAGTTCCATCCCAATCCAAGTGCAGAACAGGTAAAAGAAAGAATTGCATTCCAATGGACCAATAAAAGTGGTTACAGTTCAGTTTCTGTAATGATGGCTTGTTAATGGTCGGGTCTTTCAGATAGGATATTCCGATATTCTTCTGTGCTACGCGAAGATCTGCTGCTGACGCAGAGAGACAAAAAGTTCACACAGGATATAAACCACAGAGGAACCAATAGACTCCTACACACGCAAAAACAGAAATACATTTACGCAAAGAGAATAAGTCAAACTGAAATAAATAAAGAAGCGCATTTACAATTTGATATCATAAACTGTGGAAGCAAAACACATTTCTACAAAGGGACACTATTGTGTTTATTTACACAAGAAGGAGATTCGGAGAAGGTTTGGGTCTAGTTATTTATACGCTGTACGATCACTGTACATTTCCGAAAGATAAAATAAGCACCTTACGGAGCAAAACTGTTAGAGGAGAAAACCAACAATTTTATCGCCAGGGAACGCTTCTGCCCTAGATCATGTTGCTGCTGTTCCAGAGTGCCCTAAATGTTCTACCATTGATATTATACAACCAGAATGCAAAACATATCTCGCAGACCGTGGTGGGGTAGATGTGAGCTGAGCCCAAGCCTGTGCCATTAGCTGGGCACCTAATAAAACGAGTCTGGAATGTATCTTTAGGATCACACAGGCAACCTTACTTAGATGATCAAGAAACATGGGTGTAAGAGTTATGTCATACCTGCATAAGAATGAGAAGTTAGTGAGGCAGTCGACTTCTCTCTCCCAGCGGTGGGGGACCGCCAAGATGCCCACATAGCATGCATAGCAGGGAAATGTCACTCCTCTGATTTACATCCAACAAGATGATACAGAATTGAATATTGTGCCATTTGTCTCTTTTACTAGTAATTTGATGTACAGTATCGCCAACTCCACAAATATTGGTATCCTGTGAGAGACTTGTCTAGCAAAAAGTCTAAAACATATGGTACAACTTTCATTAATATATATTGTACTACATCATGTAACCCTTCTAGGTTGGAGATAGTAAGCACGAATAAATACCTGCTTATATATGTGTATCAATGTTGAATCCTTCATTTTATTGATTCTTTGGTATCAACTGTATTTCCAAAACAGATCACAACATTTTCACACTGCCATTATTTTTCAGTCAATATGGAGGGAGATAAAAACGACTCCACAAGAATAACTTAGGTTAAACTCAGAAACAAAATCCACATCACATGCTACTGGGTTTCTGGCGGTCACCCCTTTGCAAACGCTGCTGCTGCAAAAAAATGGTTATTTTTGCATCTGCATCCACCATCCAACCCGTGGTGGTGATCCTGAACTATCCTCTTTACTGTCCATTTGCATCATAAAGTCCTCTTTCGGCTAGATTATTAACATCTGCTGCTACCCTTATGAGCACCTAATCACAGTCTGCTTTCGTTGTAACTCAAAATACTTGAGACAGGACTAATGCAACTCGAGTCGAAAGAAGCCAGCAGAGAGGCAGTGGGACGTCGTAGCCCACACGATTACGCCAGATGTTAGGCATATAGAACAAACATTAGGAGTACTTACAAATGCCAGACCACTAGACATACACTCAGATGTCATTGGATGGATCACATGGTCTGGAGGCGCGTGCACGCACAAAGGGCAAACTCCTACGTTAGTTACGAGTCCTGTGTCAGGGGGAGTACTTTTGTGTGATTAACATTCTATATCCAGAGTACACCTTGGCATTCTGTGAATTTACAAATTAAAACATACTAATTCTGAATGGTTATAAAAATTTACTTGCCATTTTGGTGCTAAGGGAGGTTTTTCCTCAAACATAACTTGTAAAGTCAATATCTTAAAAAAGAAGGCAATACTCAGTACAAGATATAAGAATAGAAGGGTCTTATTAGGATGTAAATGTATTACCACAATACCATGAACACACCTAAGAAGCTGGAAGGTAGATTTTAAATAATGCAGACTATCAGTATAATAGTCAGAAGTCTATACATAAGTATTTTTGTTTAGCCTTTATTATCAAACAATCGGTAAGAGAATGGATTGCTAATTTGCTTTGACCCTCCAAAATAATCATCACAGGTGACCAATTTTGTAAAGATAATGGTTACTAAAACCTTTGATAAGACTGTTGATTATACAAAGTACAAAGCCAGCAACGTAAGACAGGTGAGTACAGAGGTCCATAGACTAATGTTTTCCGGATAATTGGCTAAAATGATTACTGCCATAACGTGTTGAGTGAATGCTTTAATAATTTGTGTCCCACGAAACAATGTCACGCCAATTATCTAGAATATTTTGGCATCTTTGCCCTTTTACCTAAGATGCTTCATTTCCCGGCAAACCACAAATGTGTGAAGTAAGCCAGGCCACCATATTTGTTGTTTCCTATTGTGATAACTGGCGCTTTTAAAAACTTCGTCTCGCCCATGCAGTGATTTCCTCTACAGAACCATGGCCTGTTTTTATTATGGAAAGATGGATCACACTCCGAGTCAAAGATGCATCTAAGAAACTTCTGCACTGGATGAGTTTAGCTGCATCAATGGGTTTTGTTACTGTCGTTGCCATATGCCTTATGTCATTGTTAGTGTTGGCACGTATGCCAGTACCACTACGTTTTTACCAGTCCACTCCTCCCTGATGACACCAAATTTCAAAAAGAGTGTACTATTATGAACAACACAAAAAGTACAGAAATGTAAGAAAGTTGGGAAATATGACTTACACAAGTATTATCTCACATTGATTATCACCCTCTCCATTTAGACGCACTTGGCCTCCAAAGATTGCTGTCTATAAATGTTTGAGGGATGTTCCCCATGTAGGACTGAGCTGAAGAACAGCTTGGCCAGTTAAGTATAGAGAGTGCAGTGTTGTCATTGGGGAGGTTGGCGTTTGATTTGGGGTATCGTTATGTTGGAAATATGTAGGTTTGCCCGCGGCCACCAGTATCGCTATGCTCCAATTCAACTGTCGTTAGTTTATTTGCTAATTGGACCACACAAGGAAACAGAGAACCGCGGGGCGTGGCGCAGATATAAACCTGACGTTCAGGTATATGTTCACAGTACAGGTTAGGGTATTGGTCATCACGGTAACCTTAAGAGCATTGCTGAGGTAGTGCCACTCCGTCACACAGACACTAGGACAGCACTCAGGACCCTAGCACACAGCCTCCAACCATGACAGTGCCACTCCCACCACCATGCTTGACTGTAGGCAAGGCACACTGTCTTTGTACTCCTCACCTGATTGCCAGCCAAGATCAAAAGTCGATTCCGAACACCCATATGTACTGATCTTCATTTAACCAAACTAGGGCCCTTCTCTTACCTTTGCCGGTCTCATGTGATCACCAATGCAACGGATGACTCACAGTAGAACAACGTCACGTATTAGCATGACTGCTTGTCTTCAGCAAAGTGACATAATTGCATTGAGATGCCGAAGGTGCCCTCTGACGTCGTTGCAGCCATTTTAGTGTCTGACTTGCGACGCGGACAGTCCTTCGTTGTGATCATGTTATTAGAAGAAAGCGAGACGAAACTTCCGCTCAGCGAGGACCCATACACTTATACCACACATGCAGGTCAGCCATGAAGTAGCCAGCTGTTTATCATAGCATGTGTCGTAGGCTCGGACCCCAGTTCATGGTCCGGAGCACTGACAGGCAGGACCATCGAAATCACCCCTGTGTTAAACCTCTGTAGCAACGTAGGCAGCACGCCTACGTCTAGTTGTTCAAAAAGAAACAACCTCCTCTCTTGGGGTGGCATATGGACACCTGCACTCAAATTGATTTTCCACCGAAATTTTGTAAATGGGACTTCTCATACTGGAGGCATGCCGCCGAGACATGTTCTGAGTGGAAACCTGTGTCCCGTTATCAGTGTGACCTTTTCATATTAGAACCGGCGTGAGTTATAGCATGGCAATCGCCTAGGGCAGTCTAAGTATAAGTGTTTTTTTTTAAGATAGTCAAACTGTATATGCATAAGTATTGGGTAGTTTTCATGGTGGATGGGACCAGGATGTGTGGTTTTAAACAGCCTGCCTTCTATATAGGGGTTAGATGTTTCCCCGCAGAGACACGATTGATTGGAAGAAAGAGAAGCGAGAGAGGGGGAAAGAAAAGTCACCACCAAATATGGTTAAACACATGTGCTCCCATTCACAACCCTGAGACCTGAGGTGGGAATTAATTTTGTGTGTGACACTAACTGCATAATGTGTGACAGACAGACAACCCGGCAGAGGAAAAATTGGCTCAGATATATTGGTTATGCGAGCCGAGATATAGTATAGTCTACTCAATAAGTCCATAAGTTAGAATTACAGCGTATCGTTACAACTTTATTTGACTCATGTATTGTTGTAAAACAATAATGACTTAGATGGTGGTTGATGTTTTTAAAGAATTTAAGATGTAAACGGAAAAAAACACCGAGCACACCACCATGTTAAAATTAGTGAGATCGCTTATTAACGAAGGGTACATATGTAGTTACAATTACATTGTCCCATGATGTGAGGGGGGTGTGCCGTGAATGTTTGTGTTACATGTATACATGAATGAGAAATAGTACTTCAGGACCAATAAGTTATAACACTACTCTACACTTCTATGGGCGCACCTGCACATCCACGCGCAATACAAATGTGAGCAACAATAATAAATAATGGGCATAATAAGAACTAATAACTAAGTGAATAATAATAATAATAATATTTAATTAATATTAAGCATAAATAATAAGGTATAAGGATGCATTTACACGCCCACATGCCTTCCAACACCCCTGAACTGCAATGATAGGCTGGGGTTGATAGCCAATGCACTACAGTCGATTAATGTGCTGTAGCAGCTATCAGCCGCCCAATGTTTCGTACCATTGATATTATATGTGTTAAACAAATGTTTAATTACAGAATATATGCAAAATCTCCATTACATGCAAATTGCAGCGCAATATGGTAATTATATCGTTTGAAAGCTTAAAATAAACCAAATCCACATGTAGATTAACCTGGAGAGCCCAATTTATTTCTCCTAGTTTTTTGTATTCTAATGTCTTTAGCAGTTTGAATCGTGTTGAATTGTTTGTAGTTACAGGTACATCTCACTGTTTAGTATATAATATGAAACACACAGTACACTGCCTACCTCGATTTGTCATCATCTGGTCAGGGAAATAATGTGTGTTTCCATTTGATGTTCTTCATTAAGAAGCACTGTAAACATAAAACATAC
Organism: Prochilodus magdalenae; assembly: GCA_024036415.1. Classification (NCBI taxonomy): domain Eukaryota; kingdom Metazoa; phylum Chordata; class Actinopteri; order Characiformes; family Prochilodontidae; genus Prochilodus; species Prochilodus magdalenae. The sequence continues at coordinate 13,155 of JAMWET010004931.1, forward strand.
AGAGTTGTTTACTTTGAGAAAATGTGTTTGTTGGCTTGTTAGACAGGGATTAATCATAATCCTGGAATACTAGTTATTGCCTTACAATGAAGAATTCTTCAGTCAGTGCAGTTCTTATCTTAATCTTTGTCTCTGAGCTGGATGGGAAGCGGTTATTGGACGTGCTCCATGCAGCGCCACCTGCTGGAAGATTGCTTTCATATTAAGCACCTGCTTTTCATGAAAATCGGACCAGTCAATTAAGTTTCTAATGTTTACCATTGACCTATAACCTTTTTATCACTAGTCCAAATGCCACAGAAATGTTTACTCTGTAGTAAAAAGCCCTGCATCTAGGTATATTTTCTGAAGTTTTTATATGACCTATACAAAACAAACTTGTATTTAAATTACAGAAAGTCTTTGCAGAGCATATTTATTGAGTCTGATGCAGGTTATTGAGCTTCATTTATTATTATTATTATTAGTTATTATGTATTATTATTATTATTATGTTGTTGTTTATTCATTATTGTTATTACCATCACTACCAGTGACATGAAGGATCTGGGCGACCACGGAGAGGAAGAAACCAACGGACTGTCTGATGTGTGTGAAGATGAACAGTTTGTTGTCACGTGCCACACATGCAAAAGGCCTGGTCTCCCTCCAACTCCACCCTACCACAAAATCTGCAGGAACTGTGTGAGAATTTTTGTTTTATGGGACAGATTATCACAGGACACCATTGGAAATCTCTACAACTTCATGCCGACACATCTGGCATATTACTTTAGCAAACATTGGGGCCTGATGCCATACTGAGAGACAGTACTTCTGTATGTGCAGCTCAATAACTATTGCTCATTTCAACCTTAATTTAAATATTGCTCATATCGGTCTAAATTGATTTAACTAAATTCTAATTTATTTTTCCTATTTTTAACCTTTACCTTCCTGAGCATTGCAGTCTGACTCTTCCTTCTGGATGCAACTATTCTTTAAATCAATGTTTTTCTTGTAGCCCCATCTTGTCAGTAATTTTTTTGAATATATTATATGGAATAAATGAAGGGTAGTTTTTGACATTTTTGACAGTACTGCACTCTGGACAGTGATATGCGATGATATGCCTGATATGCCGTTAGCTATGAAAGTGGACAAAAGCACAAAGTAGCAACCATCTTCAGGTCTGTATTTTACTTGCATGATTTTTTTTCCTGTTTTCCTTGGAAATAGTGCTGCACAGTGACAGAAACTATAAAGGCAAGTCTGTTTAAAATGACTTGACATGGTTTGAGGCATGTGTGATTTTTACAGGCAGATTGCAAAGGATTGCCTGAAGCTTCCATTGCTTGTTCACACCAGTAGCCTTGTAGCTCTAGTGCAAAACTAAAGAAGCAAAGTCCAGACGGACAGCAAGCATGTCTTGAACATGTTCACCAGCTCCATCTGAGTAGAAAGGTGTACATTTGCATACAATTCCACATGTTTCCTGATTTAAGTAGCTTATTACAGAGGCTTTGATGTCTGTTTGGGGGAGTGTCCAATCCTTTCACCATATTTTCCTCAGTGTGTGTGTGGTTTTCCCCTTTTACAACACATGAGGGCGCTGCTGGTGAAGGGAAGCTACATTCAGGTGGCAAAGGTGTTCTACGGGCTGGACCTGTCATTCAGTGGTAAGTATATAACAGCAGATCTGTGGTCAGAGGAAAGAAACATTCTGTGACAGGAGCTATTAAAGCCATCTCAACCTTAATAGTCAAGAAGGGCTCCGTGTAAGTGTTTTAGAATTGCGCGTAGGCTAATGATTTATCTAATAATGTCCCCTGTGTAGCCGTTATTAAGTAAAGTCCTTCATTTGCTGCAAACAGTTTAGTTTGAGTGGGCTGTTGTGGCGGGAAAGTGTTTGGGTCGGTGTCATGCAGAAACACCCCATGTACATCACTGGGCTAATGCTTTGGGTTTGTGAGGGACTCAAGAATGAGGCAGAAACAGGAATCACAAAGTGGCCTCTTGAGTTTCGTTCTCTACGATTGCACTGACAGATGAGGCCAAACACAGCTGTAATGCTTGGGTGTGCTTGAGAGCACTATAAGCTCTCCTGGCTGTTGCAGGACTCCTGCAGCAGTCACATGCTGCACTGTAAAGAGGAGACAGACTAAACTGTGACATGTTAATTCATGGCACACAAACAAGAAGCGACTCGGACCTGCCAAGTGTTGTTGCTGTTACGGCTCAAATTCTCATTCTCAGCACTCGATTTATGGTCAGCCTCACCGTCCATGATTGAACGCAGTTACATTTCCAGTTTAAGGAAAATTGCGAACTGACAAGAGTTACATTCTCGCGAGCTGTGCGCCATCAGCACGTGGGAATCAACGTCATAAAAGCGATCCCATTTTAAATGTGGAACAGGGTCCCCCCTTCTTACGCTGCTAGGGTCTCTGGTGATAGTGTAATCTCGCTGTGTAACCAGAGAAGCTGCCGCTGATGTTTCCTTACCCTCTGAGGTTTTATGGAGCCTGCATGTGGGAGACACGGGCTTAGCTATGAGCTTCCTTTTCTTGCACGACGGTGTTCCTCACCAGCTTTAGCGTGGTCACTTCCTCTCAACCGGTAACCTGCAGGCCATGTGTCGCCTTCAGCAGTAAAACCAGTGAAAAACATTTGTCATTCATCACGACTTTGCCATAAAGATGTTTTGATTTGTGAGTATAGATTTTAAAGAGGACTGTACTTGTGACACATGTATTTCAATGTCTTTGCTAGTTTTTAATAATAATAATAATAATAGTAATAATTGTTATTATTATTTATAATACCATCTTAATTAAAAAATGGTTTCTATATAATACAAAAAACATTCTTCCATTATTACAAGCTTGATATGCCAGCAACAGCAGAAACTTTTTTGGTGCTAAATTAAACCATGAATGATTTCATTTAATTATGCAAATGGTTCTATGTAGAACCACTCTCTTTATTATGGAACTTTTTTAGTTCTTTGCACATTTTTTAATTCTGTTTAATTACTTATTAAATTTTTTATCTTTTTAACTAGAATGTTACTCAGAAACTGGCTGGTTGTCCTCAACAAAATATCAGGCTCACGTGGTCTTTAGCTGGCTGACTTGTAAATATGTTCTCTCAATAGGTCTCTCAAATGGTGTAGGTATGTTGTACTGTAGTCTCAGTTTTAGAGACTACCAGTAAAAACTTTGAACAAAGCTCACTGAATGTACATTTTTGTCATAATCATAGTTGCTTCATGAAACCAAGGCTTATGCTCAGTAATTAATCAGTAAATATGAATTAGTGAGTAGCTGCAGTAAAACTGAAATGTAAGTGTGGTGAAACTGAAATATAGGCCCATATATACGACCTTTAATCAAAGATATGTTGAATCATGTCTTTCCATGAATGGCAGCTTATGAGCCACTGTTAATAAATTTAAAGATACGTATGCAAAAAATAAATAGACATGTCCTTCACAACAACCTATGCACATGTCTCAGACACACAGCTTAAACATTTTAAAATGGTATTTTGAGTGTCTCAGCACACTATGCTTCACCTTAGAATCTGATCATTGGGTATGTTCAAATGATAATATCTTAATGTTTTTGTGCTCATGTGTGAAAATGTTTAACATCTAATGCTTGAAGTATCTTACTGAGGTCATTAAAAAGATAACATTTTAATGTTGTCCCACCATTCACTCCTACAATATTTACCACAAATTTGCATCACAGTGTCATGGCAAAATCCATCATTTTCTTTGATATTGTGATATTGACTGACGAGGTGGTTTTGTTCAGACATGTGGCCCAAATTAATGTCTGAAAGTAAATCATTAGTTTTTTCTAAGTGTTCTGGTGCTTTTAGCATTGATGCTGGTTACCTTAATGTATTAAAAATAATATATTGAGCCTGAGAAATGTAATTTGATTTTTGCTTAAATTTGATTAAATGCCAAAAAATAATAACGTTTGTTTCAAGAATTACAAGCGCTAAATCACATACTTAATCATTTTATTTTATTTCATTTTTTAAATGACTTTAGTGAAGGTAATGTGTATGTATGTTTATTGTTGTTGTTGTTATTGTTGATTTTTCTTAGAGCAGAACATCTCCAGTGGTTACTCATAAAGCTGCTTAACAGAACCCCAACGCTATTGAAAGAGAAACTGGGACTACCTAAAAGAACTTCAACTAGAGCACACTGTCACTGTAGTAGGAGGAAAAATATGAAGGAAAGCCTCTAAATGTTTGAATAGTTCAGCACACACACAAACACCCTAAGACTTGTTTATTGAATTAGACAGAGCCAACAGAGTGATTGAATATAGTAATATTTATTTTCCATGTTAAATCCTGTAGTTTGTATCGATAGTGCGAGGCAGAGATAGTGAGAGCCACGGGCCTCTTTGAGTCAGTCACTGAGGACTGATAAATTGTCCTGGCCTGGAATCTTAAAACACCGGTTATCTTTTGTTGGGGGTATAGAGTGTGTGTATGGGGATGAAAGAGTGCATAATTGTGTGTCTACACAAACATTTGGCATTGCTATGTTTGACAACCTCACACATAAATAACTTGCACATTACCTTTTTAATGCAGAGTATCTTAATGTTTACTGTTACTTGTTTATAGAATACATTTCTGAAAAATGTGTTTTGAGAACATTAGACATTCACATAGTAAACACAGGTAAACAATGCCACACAACTAAACACATTTTAGCACATCTCTTATATGTTTGTTTTCTTTAAAAGCATTAGAGGGATTTATAAAGGACTGTTTCACCTTCACTGAACTCCCTGCATGGAAAACCACAAGCTTCTACCTAACACTCACGCATAAGAGACACAGTGGAAATAATTATGATGCGTATTGTTTCTTCTTTTTAGAGTAATAGATAGTGATGTGAAATATGACAGTTCAGGAGAATTTGAGTTCCCTGCAGTGTCCATTTAGGCTTCATAATAATTTGCAGCTTTCATGTAGACCTGTAATTTAACCTGACCTTGTTATGTCCACTCTCTAGTCATTTGCTGCCCTGCTTTGGTGTTACTGGAGTCCCACCGGTGCACTTGGCCCAGGTGAACCAATAACAGGCACGTAGTACAAAAACAAGGCAGTAAAACCGTTCCCATTTGTTAAACCCTGATCAGACCATACTGCTGATCTGCATGACTGCGGCTCCACGAGGTGCAGTTGCAGTGCTGATACTGGAACGAATGTCCAACCGCGTCGACCACCCTTACCAACTTCTAATCAAGGTGCGGCATTTTTCCTCTTGAACATGATCAAAACCACCGTGTGGAAAGCAATGAAATCAGTGGGGTGTGGTGGACCTCAATAGCCGCCTGCAGCCAGGCCACCCGTGAGAGGCCTTAGTACCAGCAGACTCATGGACCCTTTCGTGTGGCCAATAAACATGAAATCGACCTGACACCCACTCTTTAAATCAGCAAGCGCCTGAAAGAGAGAGAGAGAAAGAAGGGGAGAAGGTTACAAACAAAAGAGAGAGAGAATCTGAGTTGCAGGTATGATTATAATTGCATGGCCACACTAAAATATATTTGTGTATCAATTTTCATGTAATTTAAAGCTGACTGTCTGATATCACTTTTTGGTTTAAATAATTAAACTTGTGTTTTAGGTTCTAATTGTTTGTAAGTATCATTCACATATTAGTACCTTAATGTTAGTAAAGCCCCACATAGGCAACCAAACAGTTGACATTACCGTATTCATCACGTGCACAACTAACCACTGAATGCAATGAGCTGATTGCACTGGTAATCAGATAGATAGATAGATAGATAGATAGATAGATAGATAGATAGATAGATAGATAGATAGATAGATAACATTAACATATGATATTGTTTTTCTATTTTTAAGAAATTATTTGCAAAGAACACACATTGGCAAATTTTTTTTTGATTTTAAAAATCTAACACATGACTTTTTTATGGTTTGTTTTAAATAGTTATATTTGTCTTCTAATATGCTAAATGCAGGTAATTAAAAGAAATTATGGAGGAAAATGCCAAATTTATTTCTGCTTTCTGTAGAGGGTATGTCAACTAGATAGATAGACAGATAGATAGATTAAAATCAAGGTGCACGTGTATTACACTAAGTTAGCTAGTTTATTATTCAAACCGGCCTAGTACCTACATTCATTAGCCATTTGAGCAGAAACACCTACCATATGGGTGCACTTTGTATGTATAGAGTTACAGACTGTTGCTGTTTTTAAATTGAAGAAGCTGTCTGAGTTTTGGAGTTCAGCTACAGGATAATCTGCACAGGGTTTGTTTGGGGGAGCTTGTCTCATGCTCCATCAGCTCACATAACATGGTCTTAAGCCCTTGGTCCGACAGGGCTGAAATGGGATAACTGTATGCAACACCTGAAGCTTCACTGTAAACGCTCTCATGCTTGTGTGATCCACTGCTATGTTTTATTGGTTCACCCTGTTGACTGAGTGTTTTGGTACTTGGATAAGAAAGAAAACTGTAGTCCCCAGTACAAACGCTTCATCCCATGCTGTTCTGAAAGCAAATGTGTGTGTGTGTGTGTGTGTGTGTGTGTGTTCAACTGCACCACAGCTGTCCTACTGAAAACCTCAAAGACACAGCCCAAGCACTGAGCGGTTGGGTTTTGGGCAAAATGACAATTCCCTGCACGATGCCGAATCAGCAGATTCAGTTTGTTGTGTGAGTTTCCGTGAGCGCGAGTGTAATTCATCCTTTCTCAACAAACAATACTCTCTTTATTCCAAATAAACCTGTGCGCTGGTGTATTGATTAAGCCACCTTAAATAAACGAGCAGGACCTTCCATTAATCATCCAAGACAGTCATGTCTGTCCTTGAATATGCAATGTGTTTGATTTGGAAGGACGTGGGTTTCTCTCATGGAAGCGGGGCAGAGCTCTGACCATGACAGGGCACACAGATTGGAAACATATTCAACATGGCTTTTGGTGGGGAGGGGTCGAGATGTATAAGTAGGGAAATTCTTCATGGAATACTCACGGAAAGCTGAAAGAGAGAAAGAGCAAGAGAGTGTGATGGTAGCCTAGTGAGGGAGAGTAGATAGCTGTCATCGCTGTGGTTTAACACAGTCAGCCACAGACTGCTCCAGAAACTCTCCATTACCGCGTGTGATGGATGGCTTAGGAACCAGGCCCGAGAGGCCCCCGAGTGGTGGACGGACCTGAGCTGGCCGTAGTATCACCGTTTCCATGGACGCACGCTGACATGCTTCTCATTAATGATACCTGAGGTTGCATAGCTCCACTTTTGGCCTTTTCCACTGCACTACAGCCAGATCAGAAAACAATGCAAGGCTTGAATTGTTCCGCCATAGCCGAAGTATTGCTCTCATACTAGAAAGGCCACATCCTGTGTTTTTACTAGACGACTCTCCAGTACCTCATTGTATCTGTGACAAGCATTGACTGGATGTTTTGGATTATACCACATGCCATATGAGGTTATTTTTACCGGCCATTGCCACAAACGCAAGGGCTGTGGTGCGTGTGTGTGAGTGTGTGTGCGCAGAACAGATGTTTTCATGAGAGAAAAAGTAACCGGCCATATGTTTAATACAGACAGTGAAAGAGAAAGAGAGAGATGAGATTCTGAGCAGAGGTATACAGGAATGCTCTGGCTATAGCTCGCATCTCCTTGTGTGTAAATATTTTTTGAATGGCTTTACAGCTCAAAATAGACACTGTGACGTCTGGTGATGTGCATGCTGTAATAGCCTCATCTTAGCCCAGTTATCAAGAAGAACTTAAGCAGGAGAGATAAGAGAGAAGAGCAGGGGCATTGCTGCACCACTGTGGGCTATAAGGGGACTCTAATTTGTGACTTTGGACCATCAGTGTGGTAACCCGCAGAGTCAAGCCAAAATCTATTGCACTGGGGAAACCTTATGACATTTGGTTACTGGCTTCTAGAGGACTGTTACAGTTGATGATTTTGAATAGTGGCTTTAGATGCTGTTCTGGGACGTTTTCTTCAAGAGCATGTTTTTCATTATGACGTTTCAATCAATCACTTTGTTGTACCAAACTACAGAAAGCAACATCAGTCCTTTTTGAAGTTAGTTGCCTAATCATACTGAGAAGAACAACTTGGCATGGAAGCACAAATAGATCACTGGCCATCTGACTGCCGTCTGTATGGACAGCGATAGACTCACACTCTGTCTTCGGGCAATAATGTAGGTGTCTTATGACTGGCATCTCCTCTCACTCCTCTTTGGGTCAAATAAAGGAACCATACAGCAGCATCACAGAACAACCAAACTATATTCAGTCTGGCCCATAAGTATTTGGACCATGATACGATCTGTTGTAATTTTACTACTGTAGATCACTACAATGGATTTGGGCTAAAACTGTTGAGATGTGATTGAAGTGTAGACTTTTAGCCTTAATTCGAAAGATTTAACAAATGCATTGTATTGACTAACACAGAATTATAGCAATATTTTAAACACTGTCCCTTCATTTTCAGAGGCTCACAGGTAATTGGTCATCTAATACTGTCTGAAGTCTCGAACCCATGGTCATCACCAACTACCCAGTGTCCTCTTATGCGTTGCTTTTGGCAGGCCTTTACTGCAGCTGTCTACCATTGCCACTTGTTTGTGGGTCTTTGTGCCCTCGGTTTGTCTTCAGTAAGTGAAGAGCGTGCTCAGTTCTACTGAGCGCAGGTGACTGACTGTGCAATTTAAGCACATTTAATTTTCTTTGGTAACTTTCAGTGCAGGCTTTGGCAGGACTTCAGCTTTTCCGTGCCTGAGTGTTACCAGTGGTTTAGATCTTGAGATAAACCTCCTGTATGTACATGCATGAAAGCGTCTCTTGATCATAGACCTTGACAGCAATACATCAACCTTCTCTGGAGTATTCATGACTTCACTAGAAGTTGTGAGGAGTTTGTCTTCACCATGGAAAGAATTCTATGATTATCCACTTCAACTGTCTTGCATCGTCTTCCAGGTCTTTCAGTGTTGCTGAGCTCGCCAGTGCATTCCTTTTATTATAAGTACGTACCAGATCGATTTGGTCACTCCTGAAGTTTTTACTGTCTCTCTTGTTTGATTTGATTTTTCAGCCTGATGATGGGCCTCTTCACTTTGAACGTCTTTGGACCAGATATTCACATGATCAGCCATTAAATAATTATGCAACGACCCGTTTCCTTAAGAAACGACCTGGCCACACCTGTACATGAAACTACAAAGCAATGAACTACAACTTACTGTTGAGCCGCGATGTCTAACTTACTGTTGAGCCTCGATGTCTAAATTACCGTAAAGCCTTGATTTCTAAATATTAAGGCAATACTTTTGCTAAACACACTGAATCCCTCTTTACTGTCCAAATACTTATAGTATATATACTATATATACTGACTATAATATTTGGGCAAAATTTTATCTGTTAGCCCTGAGAGGTAAACAGCTATTATATTATATTATATTATATTATATTATATTATATTTAACAGAAGTGGCTGCTTGATGGAGGACTATTGATTACTGTAAATAGGTAATAATTATCATATGGGGAGTATTGGTGAATATACAGTTCAGGTTTATTTGACTATTCCTGGAATGTAAATACAGCGGCTAATGGATGTATTGTGTGGTTTTGTATTCAATGTCCTATAAGAATGAATCAGTATTTTATTTATTATGAAGACCGCTAAATTTAAAATTAGCAGCGAGAAGATCAGTCACGATACGCGGCCAGTCTCCTTAAACGATTTCAGGCCGTTAAAACTTCGATTAAAGTCGCGACGCCTGGACAAGTTACTAGACCTAAAGGTAACACAGTCTGACTTCACTACATTCAGCGAACGTACCTTCGCAGCAGCTTATCGGAGCTTACCTCTAAACAGCTTTCAGTCACAGTCATATTCATAACCCCTTCTCTGTTTACCCAAACAGTCCTGTTACACAATCACACCTCTTCAGCCTAATTACAACAGCGAGGGAGTGAATAAATAAGGGAGGGAATGGATAAACTAATAAATGGGTGAAGGAGGAAATAAACAAATAAAGGAGTAGGAAAATAATAAATGATTGAAAGAGGGAATTAAATAAGGAGGGAATGGTGAAAAAATAAATGAGTGAAGGAGGGAATGACAAAATGAGAGAATGGGGTAAAATAATAAATGAGTGAAGGAGGGAATAAATGAAAGATGGAATGGTGAAAGAATAAATAAGTGAAAGAGAGAATAAATAAATGACGCGATAGGAAAAAGAATAAATGAGTGAAGGAGAGAATAAATAAATGAGGGAATGGTAAAAGTATATTACTAAAGAGGAAATAAAATCGGGAAATGGGCGAAAGAATAAATAAGTGAAGGATAATATGAATGAAAGACTGATGAAATAGCTGAATAACAGTGAAAAAAAATAAAGGAACGAAAGGGGAGGGGATAAAAATGAAGGCATGGCTAATAGAATAAATGAAAGACGAAGGGCGTAAATAAATGAGGCAATGGGTAAAAGAATAAACGGGAGATAAAGGGGATAAATAAACTGGTAAAAGAAAAATGAGAGAGGAAAGAAAGAAAGAAATTGGTAAAAGAATAAGTGAGTGAAAGAGGGAATGAATACATTGTTAAAAGAATACAAGAGTGAATGAATGAATACTAAATGAGGAAATGGGTGAAAGAATAAACGAATGAAGGAGGGAATAACAAATAAGGAAGGCAGAAAAAGAATATAAGAGGGAAGGAGGCAATACGTAAATTAAGAGAACTGATGAAAGAATAAATGAATGAGAGATGGAACTAATAAATGAGTGAAGAAGGGAATTAATAAATGAGTGATAGAGGAATTGAGTAAACGAGTAAAGGGGAAAATTAAGAAATGAGTGAAGGTGGGAATGAATAAGCGAGTGATGGAGGGATTCAATGAACGAATGAACGGGGAATGAATAAATGAGTAAAGCAGGGGAATAAATATACGAGTAAAGGAGGGAACGGATAAATGAGTGAAGGGAAATGAATAAACGAGTAAAGGAGATAATTCATGAATGAGTTAGAAAGGTAATTAATAAACGAGCCAATGAGTGACCAGAGGAATAAATGAATCGGTGAATGAATGCTGCTGTAATGTTTGAAGGAGGTGCAGGAAAGGGTCTTTCTGTCGCGACTAGAGTCGTCACTCCTCCATGTAAAACAGTGTTAGACTGAGACATGACAGAGAACGGAGCGTCCAGCTACAGCCTGCCCGTACACAAGAAGGACACGTGGGCTCTGAATGGCTATATTCCCATCATTTGTTTGTATGACGGTCTGCTTTAAACGCCACTGCTATATGTAATGGCGCGGTTCATATAAGAGAGCTCAGTAATAGAGATAGTAGCGGTGCTGATGCTTTCTTTCTAAAAGATTTTTCCCCTGCAAGTCTTTTATTTCCGCGCCTATGGGAAATGTTCATGGGCTGATGAGCTTATTAAAATGCCTGCCAGTTTCTGAACCTCAACTGCTGGCGAATAAAAGAAGCTGGATGAGCATCAAGATCAGTTTGGTTATTATCGCGATATAATAAAGATCCTTTAGACGCGTTTGGTCACACGAGAGACTCACTGAGGTGTTCTGCTCTGTGTGTGTGTGTGTGTGTAGTGTGGATTTATGCTCTCGTTTAAAGGTTTTTAACTGAGCAGGTCGCCCCCTGCTCTCCGGAATGAATGGGGTGTTGGGGGTCCGGACTCTACTTGGGGGGTCCGACCTGGTTCTCTGATTCAAAGCCTGCTAGAAAACATAGCTAAACACTCCATAACGGCGGTATAATGTTTCATATGCCCGCAATTACCGTGTAATCGCGCCTTTCTACGCTTTAAACGAGACAGCAGTGCATCACTGGCCTGGCGGTGCCACACGACATACACCCAATAATACCACTTATAGTAATCATTCCGGATCAACACGCAAATACTGGCACTACGCCTCCACTGTACGACCATCAAGGATGACCTACTGGTGTATAATAAACAATAAGTAATTCTAATTTAAATAATAATAATAATAATAATAATGATGATGATGAAGAAGTGAGGTCTTTATTTTTATATATAATCGATTCGCACCTGAGTAAGAGATTGCACAGTGTCAGATTGCGCAGTGCCCCGGACAATGCAATACTGCGGGAAAGCGACACCGCTCTAAGCAGAAAACAGACCCGCGCTCCTTCGTCCTGTAAGAGGTTCAGGTACTCACCATGGTGGCGGCTCCTCTCCGCAGCGCCAGGGCGCACAAGTGCCTGCAGAAGCTTTGGGAGGACGGTTTGGATGGAGAGAGGGAGGTTTTCTCTTTTCTTTTTTCCTTTTTTTACTGTGAGAAACTCAATCTCTCATACAGTAGCTGCCTCCATCTGGGAACTGTCACAGCTGACAGCACCAACGGGGCACAAGGCCTGATCTTCCGGCGCGCAGAAAACTGATGCAGTCGCACGTAAGCGCGAACGGTGTGTTGGCTTGTCTCGTAATAGCGTGATACTGAAGGCGAAACGAACGCGCCACGAAGCATCGACGAGTGTGTCGTATCAATGGGACAAACACACCGACGGCGGCTGGCAGGCTGAGATGGATGCGGCCAGACTGAAAAATAGCTGAGCTCCTGCTTTGGGGCGATGTGTGGTACGTCATCATTAAAGTTAGATGAACTTTCAAGGATCTTTTTGTCTGTTTCTTCGTTGTACCTCTAGATAAATGTGTACCTTTGGAGGCTGTCAATAACAAGCAGTTAAAGGTTTCCATTTCGATCTCGAGCTTTGTTTAAACTGAGCCACGTCATACACCTAACAGACTAGAGCTTTATTTTAACCTAACAAAGTTCTAAACTTAACAGGTTCGAGCTTTATTTAAACCGAACCCGACCTGGCAGTGTTTAAACCTAACAGACACTTAAACTGAACAGCGTCCTGAATATAACCTATACAAGACTTGAACTGGCTTTGTTTAAGCTCGATTTAAAATACAACAGTGTCCATATATACTGCGGGCATGAAATTCAGACCCAACGACGTTTAACGACGAAAGACTTTTAAACCAAGTAACTTTCTAAACGTAACGGACACACCATAATTTAAACCGAGTAAAGCTCTAAACATAACGGACACAACCTTATTCAAACTGAACAATGTTCTTAACATAAAGGATACATCTTCATTTAAACGTAGTAAGGCTCTGAACATAACGGCCGTACCATCATTAAACTGAGCAACTCTCTAAATATAATACGTCGTTGAAACAGAGCAAAATTCTAAATGTAATGAACGCACCTTAGTTTAAACAGGGCAACGTTCTATACGTAACGAACACACCTTTGTTTAAACTGAGTAACGTTCTAAATGTAACTGACACACCTTCGTCTAAGCAAAGTAACGTTCTAAATATAACGGACACCAGCTCTATTTTACCTGAGAAAAGTCCCAAACAGAGTCAAGATGGGCTCTACCTGTAGCTCTACTCTGCCTGTACTGTAGTTAGCTATCCAGCCTCAGTGCTTTGATATAAAGCAGTGAAATGAAGGAGGTGAGGATAGTAACAGAGATTCAGATGAAGTGCAGAGACGTACAATGCCAAAAAACACCAGCTGTTTAACTTGTACTCATTCATTCATACCAGCACAGAGCATTACAGTATAGCAAGCGGGTAACGTTACCTTAACCTCATATATTCACCGTAAGCGACTCAAGCAGGTTTCTGACAGGCCCAGTCCCCACAACCTCTTGTAGGTAGATGATATATGCTAATATGGAAGGCAGACTTTTTATGGAATATATAAATGACCTTTATTAAGACTGTGGGATGTTTAGTGTGGGTAATGGATGGGATACACTTTGGAGTCTAATATCAGGTGGAAACACTGGAATCCTTTAAAATGCAGACAGTAGCCCGTATATGCTTTTATACAGACATCTTACAAGTCAGACATTGAGTCAAGAGAGCGCAAAACCAATCGGAGAAATTGAGGGAAATTAATGGAGCTAATCTGGATAAGGATAATAAGATAAATTCTGAAATGTTCTGAGATATACGCCGGTTCTGTTGTAAGTGCTCAAGTAAAGCATGTAGTGATGTTTACAGGTAGATTAGTACACATTTATAATACTCAATTACCGTCTCAACCAAAGCAAGCTGAACTCTGTATACACTGTTCTGTCCTGTATACTGAGGTAAAACATGGTGTGAATAAAATTAACTTCAGCAAGGCTTTATAACCCCCCTGACGTGCGTGAAAAGGTAACGTTAACGTCAGAACATCGTTTTGCGCTGGAACCGTGATTGTGTAAACACATAGTGGTTTGCTATAAGGTGTCCGTAATTGTACAAAGTGGTAAACAACATTTTAGTGGCCAGTCTGTGAGTCCTAATCAGCCAGCCAGTACGATAAGGTTAGCTGTCATAGCTAAGTTACCTGGCGAGTTAATTAGCCATGCATTCACACACAGAACAGGCTACAAGCCTGTTAAACTAGCACTGGTGCAGAAATCCCACCTGAAGTCTCAGTAAAGTCTTGGTCATTGTAGCAAATGCATATCTGGTACCTGCAGTCACTGGTGCAAAGAATAAACAAGCCCGATAAACCTGAAACCTAGATTTGACCCTATAGGTACGGATTTGCTTCAGATGTATAATATAATATAATATAATATAATATAATATAATATAATATAATATAATATAATATAATATAATATAATATAATATAAACATCTGTCATCTTATTTAGCCTAAAGAGAAATGTTGTAAGTTATTAGTATGATTTTAGCTGATTGTTGCATTATTCAGTTGATTATTATTAATGACATTTTGAACAAGCACATAATAAATAACCCCAGTATACTTTGTGTTTTTCAAATAATTTATATAGGATGATTCTATACGTTGTATTTGTATAGGTGGTTATTTTGCTGTAATAACGAGCATTTGATTTTCCAGTTTTACGGCTCAGTTACAGAGCTTCTCGTGTCGAGGTCATGCGACCACCTTCGTTCTGACACTTGACGTTGGCATTGAGATTTAGCCCCTTATTATGTCATTATCAGTTAGAAAGTCTTCGGAGTAGGCCCCCGTTCCGCTCCCACACTAACGTCATTAGTCTCAGACCTGCTGGAAGTTGCACTGGAGTGTGACTTTGCTCAGCACGCAGATAATCAGTGAGTGATGCAGCAGAAACTGCATATCAGATCAGCGCCGTAAACATAGAAGAACAGAAAAGTCGTTTTAATAGTAACAATGCATTTCTAACATTAGTAATAATGAACCGTGGCTGGTTATCAGCGCTCCTGCTTTCATACTACTCTCAGTCGGTTAAACTACACTGTTGAAGCTCCGCTGGTCAGTTTGGCCACACTGACTTCATCTGCTCTGCAGATGTAACCGCCTTGCAATAGGCCACGGTTTAATGTTAAGGTTTCTCTTCTGTATTAGTCCTAAAACTGAACATATAGACTAACTGGTTGAACAGGGTGGAGATTATTATTATTATTATTATTATTATATACGTTTAATAATATAATTTTTATTTGTGCGTTTTGACTTAACTCAAATGTTCTATGGCGCATGTTTTGCATATACATTGTGGCTGAAAGCAGAATGAAACACAGTTCGCGTGTTGTTCTTTGAAAAACAAAAATCGAAAAAAAAAAAAAACATTTTCGACTACCTCTTTATACAGGCAGCCCACCTCTCTATACAGAGAGCCCACCTTTCTGTATACACTGTATGACTTAGGGCATGCTCTAACGACATTTCTGTTTTCTTATTTGTTGAAATTACTCAAACAAATCTAGTAACTCGTTGTTTGTCTTGCCTGATGTTTAGTTACTAACACAAACATAATTTAGATCAGTTCATTCAGTCTTTAGAACACAATAGTTTCCCAGCATTCGTGTCGGTGTCTGTTAATCAGTTCTTTATTTATTTTTTTTAATTAATGAAAGTAAATGAGAAGTTTGTATGCATTTTGTATACTGTTGTTATTCTTACCATAACGGTGTTTTGTGTTCAGGTTAGCTGGATGGCGAATATTAACATTTTCAGGGTCTTATCTAAACAATTTAATCATTGCTGGGCTTTTAGAGTTGAGATTAATTTAAGATAAAGACTAATTCAAATTAAGATTCATTCAAGTTAATCTAAATTCAAGTTAATCTAAATTCAAGTTAATCTAAATTAAAATTAATCTAAATTAAAATTACGATAATTCAAGTTCACGCTAATTCAACAGTTGATAGAATTTGAAAACTCGATGGAAAGTAATAATACAACCCATAAAGCAATGCGTGTATAACTGGAAACTAGAAGGTAACTGAAATGTATATATAACGTATATATAAATATGCGGTATACATATATACTCATATCCATGGCAGCCATAAAACGACTTTAAATGTTTAACACGTGAGTGACTTATTTATGAGCTGATGAGTTCAGTTCCAGCAGCAAGGCATGAATATATTCAGGACAGAGAAACACTGCATTTTGTATTTCATACCTTCTACATTCATCTGAATACCCATAGTTTCGTGATCACAGAGATGCGGGCCTCCTAAAGCCTTTACATTCAGTTCTATGGTGCAGCCATGCAGCATGATGACGTCCAATTTATGCGCAGGATGGCTCCCTACCGTCTGATGTGACGTCAGCATGTCTGCAAAACTTCTCTGCAGACCGAGTTGGGGGGGTGGGGGTGGGGGCGAGAAATCCAAAAGTGGAGGAGGGACTTATGAACTAATCGTTTACAGATGTCTATAATACCAGGAAAGAGATCTTATTTGGTCCACATGCTTTAAAATCTATCAGGACTCACTAAGTGAGAGAAAGCTTTAACACGGAGTTTAACCCAACTGCATAGAAAAGGCAGCCAAACTGCTCGAGCTGCTTATTGACGGGTAAATCATGCATTGCGTAACTGAAACAAATAAGAAGGAGTTATTTCTGTATTAGTTATTTACGAATGGAAACCCACGGTTCATTTAGTAGAGAAGTTAAAACATTTACTCTATAAAAAAGATTTAGGGGGCGGGGTGAAGCTGGGGGGGTCCTCTTTAGAATGAGCTTTGTAATTACGATGATCACAATCTGGGTTTGTGATGGTGCATTTGGAGAGACGCGATTGATGGCTCGTCTAAAGCTGAAGTTAGGAGCCACTGTTACATTGCAGTAGTTTCTGACCCTCATGGTAAGTAAGCACATAGTGGCTGAGGCTTGATAATGAAGCAGCCCGGTGTGGGAATGAAGTGACTTTCTCGCTCCAGCACTGAGCCCCTGATTTCCGCTAAAGAAACATCGCTGTGTTGAGATCATCTTACTCAGAGAGGGCGCTCAGTGTGATCTTATGGCCACGGTACATATAGGAAACTCACTCCTGACCATTTGTTTATATGGGGACTTTGCCCATGCTGGAGGGGAGAGGAGAAGTTCTAACTGCACTGCTGCTGTACTTTTTGCTGGAGAATCTGTACTCGATTATTTCCAGTTGAAATTTGCCAGAAATTTGTCTAACTCATTTTACTTTGACCAATTCCCCGAACTGCACGTGTCTTAGAACATAGAGAGGTCTGTAATTCATTTCTGGCAGTTTATGGATTTATTTATTTATTTATTTATTATTAGTATTATTATTATTATGGAAAAAACACCACTCATTTTACTACATAAATCGACATTCACCTTTAGCTTTGACGGACCTTCACAGGTTATACGACGCAGGATATTTACTTTTCACTTTCGATACTTAGTGCAAGTACTTCACTAAAGTGGATTTGGGGATAGCAGGCTTTAAAGGGGACTTCCACTCTTCCTTTTATTTCTACACATTTTAGCAAAGCAATTCAATGTGGTAAAATCTACAGTCACGGGAACCAGACTTCACAATATCTACAACGTCAACATAGCCAGTTTATTTACTAAAAACAAAACTGTAAACCATCACGTGACTATATGTGATATATGACGGTGATGATGACAAAACGGTGATCTAAAAATAAAAATCTTTGGAAACTATACTTGTCCCACAACGCCCTACATGTACGCCTCCGCCATTAGTAATACAATGCAATTTAGTGGATGGGTTGTAAGCAAAGTCATTCAGTGTGGTTTAGTGTAAAATCCTTATTGTATAGAAATCTACAGAATCAGATTTATTTGTAGTGGCAGTAATAGGAACCAGACGTCATCGTATCTGCAACACAAATATAGCAAATATATTTACTATACTAAACCCGCCAGTAAACCATCAAGTGACTTATGATTATTTTATTTTATTTTGTGGCGATCTATACCCTACAACGCCCTACATGTGCGCATTGATGCAATACTGTGATCCACAGATGCGATCCAATTTAGTGATAGAGTTTTAAGCACAGCACGTGTGTGTGTGGGCGCGCGCGCGTTATGTGTATATAAAAGTGATAAATCTGGGGAAAATCTTTAGGAACTATATTTTGCCCCACGACGCCCTATATGAACTTATATACGTGTTTAGAGATATTTTATTGTCCCAGCCGTTAGGCTGCGTATCTGTAAACATATAACGATCTAATGGATAACTCTTTGTGAGGCAGGCTGTAGAAGCGGACGCCTGGTTCCTATCACCACCACTGTGCCCTAAAACTGAACATTTCACAACAAACCGCTGTGAATGACTTAGTTTAGCATCTTCAGCGTTTAATTACGCAGTGATTGTAAAGAGTCAACGGAATTCCCTCTAACCGTGCTCGCAGGGCTTTAGGAAAGACGGGCCTAAGGACGTGCACGCCGCCATTAGGACTGAACTTCACTGACAGCGGCAGGTCACCATCAGGTCAGACAATTATCTGTATCTTTAATCAACAGCGAACAGACGCTTTAATTTTATCTCGGACGCCATCTTGACAGAGACAACAAATTATCTCGGACTAGAATTATCAGCGCGCGCTCAAAGACCGTCCGGCAGGAACCGGCCGTACAGTACGCGGGACGAAGATCTAATGCGAGCGGATGGGCTCTAAATCGTCCGCTTCTCTCCTCCAGTGTGCTCTGCTGTCAGGCCGTGATTGCATGCCTCCACGTGAATAATCTCTCCGGCCTAAGTGACCGCGGGACATGCTTAAGTCATGCATTTAGAAGTTTAAAAAATCTCCCAGAAGTAAAGGAATACCACAGCTGCGGCTTTCATTCCTATTTAAGCACGGATCTTTATTTAAATCGCGTCTTATTTTGATAACCGCTTCTAAACGCAGGTGAAAAGGTATTACGGCTTATATGCCTCGTATACCCCTATACCCTTATCAGAGGTCGTCTTATGGGAGGTTTCAGCAGGGGCTTTGATCGGCACATTATCAATCACTTGCACATCCGATAGCTGCTCGGCCACAGTCTGCCCCACACTGACCCTCCTGAGGAGGATTCTGCTCTTAATGCCAATCGCGCAATTTTTTTACCCTAGGCTCCACTGTGTCTGCTCCTTCAGGGACGTGATGGGAGCGAGGAAAGCGGGCTGCAGGAGCAGTGCACCACTGGAATTTCACCCCTAGCCTTTTTACGCTTTGCCACGTTTCTGCACGTGACTGCGTAATTGCATTGCTTGTTTTACGCTGTATTCTTTAGCTGTGCGCAAACGTAAATGCATGCCAGTCCATTATGAGCACATTGTATATGTATAGAAATGCTGGTTTATTTGTCTGTGTATGGCTATTAACTGTAGATGAGGCAGCTGATTTATGTGATAACGGGTTAAAACTCGCCCAAAGACGTGCATTTAAAATACTCTGAACGTGGAGGTAAGGTTTTAATATCTACCATACACTAAAGATATACCAGGAACTTGTGCTGAGATATTGTATTTTCGTTGCTAGGGTTGATGGGGGTAGGGTGGGGGACGTCCTCTAACTTCTGCCATTCATGATGCATAAATATGTCCTTATACGATTAAGGACGTTGTTCTTTGTCGTCCAGTAAATTCGCTATTTATAAATCATCTTTGCTGTGCAACAAGCCCACATTAGCTGACACTGATAGCAGCACTTTTTTTTATCTAATATAAACACTCGGTGAAGGGCATGGCTCCAAACTAATGCGAGCACAGTGTCAACAATTTTTTAATGGCCTCGCTTAGTTCACTTTCGCATATATATATATATATATATATATATATGTGCTCGCATTATATATATATATATATATATATATATATATATATATATATATATATATATATATATATATATATATGTGCTCGCATTATATATATAATTCTAAAGGGATGAAAGCTCTCTTTTTAATAAACAATTTTTATGCCATCGTTTACGTATCTGCATTACTTTAAAGCTCTAAATGCTCACTGAGTATTTATCAATGCAACAAGAAGAGCTCGTTAAAACACAGTGGTTTATTGAATTAATTACATTGTTTACATCTCCAATATTATTTAAGTTTCTCGTGTCTGGACGGAAGTGCACTTGTTTCTACACGACCACAAACATCACAATTTACTTTACATTTCATGACATATTTTTTTCAATTTTTTTTTGTTTTACTGTATCATAACTTCGACCCCCTTTATATTAAATACAGCGAGAAAGACAGGGAGAGAGAGCGAGAGAGAGAGAAGAGAGAGAGAGAGAGAGAGAGAGACCTACACTTCACGTACACCTTAGTGGCACACATTTCTGATCTGTTTCATTGAGTGGGACATGAATTACAATCTAAAAAAATAATAATAATAAAATAAAACATTCAGCACATACTAGACAACAACAACAACAAAAACAACAACAACAACAACAGCAGAGTCCCTTACCAAGAGGGCATCCTCCTCTTAAAGCTCTGCAATGGGGGGGTTCTCTTCAGGGATCCACTGTCCGGAGCGGGAAATTGCACATAAATATTCCATTAAATAAAGTTATAGTGTAAAAAAATCAGAGGCCTGCATTTCAAGGTCTTTTTGTGAAGTTTTTTTTTGTTTTGTTTTGTCTGGTTGTTTGTTTGTTTGTGTGTTTGTGTTCTTATTGTTTCAGTTCCAAAGCCCAGACGTGTTGAGGCCAACCAGTTCTTCCTTTGGGCTTCTTTTCGTTGCTGCTCCCTGAGCTTTTCAGAACTTCACTCTGTTAGCAAACGCAAGAACAGCAATCAGTTTCAGAGACCGGCTTAAATATAGGATAAGAGAAGAAAACACATGCTGTGGGTGTGGGTATGCTCCCATGTTCGAGAACATTTGTGGCCTTTTTGACTTAATACTTTGGCTATACCGGCGGATTGTACTCCCCAAGTTTCTATAGCCAACAAAATGTCCGAACACTACCGACACAAAACATTCTCAACTTTAATGGTTTCGGAAATATCGACGTTGTTTTGCAACCCAAATGTTTAACCTTCGTGATCGTGAGTTTAAACTCAAGGAAGAGTGTATTAACATATACGGTATATATACGGTAGTTATAAGAAATCATATGGGGGCATCAGTTCATCTTACACCTGGCTATCCAACGAAACACATGTAGCCTATCTCAAATCTTGTTGACTTTTTTTCTTTTATTCATCATTTAAACACAGCAACTGCCGTTTGCATTGTGTAGGAATTTCATGATGAATGGACCAACAGATGGATTAAAAGCGTTTGAAACAAAATCCGGTTCCATTTTAGAGATACTTGTTTTTCTCTGGACAGCGTTGGTGCATAAAGTGCACCAAATGAAGACAGTGTGAACTCCTTGTACAAAAGGTCCTGGTCTAAAATTCCCGAGAAAGTAAATGAGATGTTTCCAGTCCCTGGAGAGGCGCAATTTGAATAGCAGAGGAAATACTTTTTCAGTCTGACATGTACAAAATAGTGTAGACGCGCCAAACGCGCTGCTTTACCGATTATAATAACTTTAGTTTGTTACTTTGTAAAATTCTTCAGCCAGGTTTAGCTTGAAATGCATGTCCGATGCGCCTCGCTCTGTTTTTGTTTTTAGGCCTACAACCTATATATGCGTTTATAATTTAGGGAGCTAGGAACAATAATGAAGAAGTCCTTCTGCAGCTTATTCTAACTCATCATCTCAGACACTGTACCACTGTCCATCTTCTCAGACTCCACATGACCCCATGCACTTTGCCCTCTATTTGCTTCACATGACCACGACTAAAGAAAAGCACACTTACCATTTCTTTCTTCCTCCTCTCCTCCTTGGCCTCTGCCTTCTTGAACTCCGCCTTGAAGGCCTCGGCCTCGCCGTGCTGTTCGTCCCTGTCCAGGATATCGGTGAGGTAGGCGATGTAACTGGTGGCCAGGCGCAGCGTCTTGATCTTGGACAGCTTGGTGTCTGCGGGTACGTTGGGGATGCACTCCCTGAGCTCGGCGAAGGCGCTGTTGATGCTTTGAGTCCTGCGCCTCTCCTTGCGGTTGGCTGTGGGCCTCCGCGGTTTGCCAGCGCGTGGCGCCGTCCCGGGAACCCCACCGCCGTAGTGCTCGAGCCCCGGCGGCCCGGCTGCGTATTCTGGACTGTACGAGGGAGCCACGGCGTAGTCCGGGGGAGACATCTCCGGATGGCCGATGAGCCAGCCGTGAAAATAGGGGCTCTCTTCATGACAGCGGGTGGCCGGAGCGAAGGAGTAGCCGTCATGGTGCATGACAGGATGGTGAGGAAACCCTCCGACCAAACTCATCGCGACGAGCAAGGGAAGGATGGCACACGCACTCACACACACACACAAGAAAAACACGGGAACGTCTTCTTTTCTCTTCTGTCTTTCTTTCTCTCAATCTGTGCGAGTTGAGGGGGTCTTACTAGCCTCCCATGGAAACGAAGCCGTGCAGAACTTCACTAGTTGGTCAAAGCGTCCAACACCGTCTTATTTGTTCATCACAAAGCTAGCACTGCTATTCAGCGACACATGTTTGAAAGGGGGAGAACGCGCTTTAGAGAGCTCCTAACACTGGAGAGCAACTACTTACAAGCATACACTCCATTGTCCGTATCCACCATGAAAACGCTCCATTAGTGATGATCGCTGCAGGCTGGAGGCTTCATCTGAACTTCTGCGGAGGAAACTTTGGAGGGGGTTGGCTTTCAGATCCGCGGAGATCTTTTGATCTGCGTGAAGGTGTTGGATGGAGACAAAAATAAGGTTCCTATCTTCTCAGTGTTGGCGCATGTAAACATGCAGTCCGGTGGGGGGGTAGTGGGGGGGACTTACAGCACCACCTCAATTTCTTCTTCTTTTCTCGGTCTCGCCGCTTCATCTTGGAGCTGCCCGAGTTCATATATGTGCTCGAAACGTTTCTCCGCCAATCCTGTCTCGTAGGAGGAGGGGTCATACACGTCTCGGCCAATCCACTGGAAGCGGAGGAGGGGTGGTGTGTGGCTCAGCCAATGGCGTGTTTCTGGAGGAGGGGCGTCGGAGCCCTAAACTCCACGAGCTCTCTTAAACTTTGGCAACTGTTTTATTGAAACCGTTAGCTTTCTGCAATATACTGTACATAGATGTAGATCACTTTCCATTAAAACCGTAGCGGTTATCACGAAGATCAGCGCCAGTTAGGTTATGATTGTCCTACATGGCATTTCATATCTGCTGCATGACGCGTTATAGACTGGTGATAATTAGGACTGGGTAACTAACATTCTGACTTTACATCATTAATAAAGCCATCTCTTCCAGACTGGAAGCGTCCTAACCGCAGTTTCCTTTTTGCTGAATGTATGAATTAGTATATCCAATACCCAGTATAGCTGCATCCTCTTAGACATCAGATGTCATCTTATTACAGCTCTTTATACCTTAGAGCACATTCCTAGTCTCTTAGTTAAAATGGCTGTACAGTGTCTAGATAAGTTATAGATGTTACATTTATCCGCCAGGAGCAGGGCCTTCGTGGAAACGCGTCATATATGCTACACGGTGAGTTGCGTGTGTTAAATGCTTATGCATTATGATTATTCTTTAAGGCCGAAAGCTGAAATCCAAGGCGTTAGAAACACTGGATCTGCTTGTTTTATGTATATATTTCTATGCATTGTTGTAGGTGTAGGCTATATCTAACTATAGACCACAGCACTATAAGACTGGGTCGGCGTTTATTGTTTATATTGGTTTTAGATACTGATGAGTGTTTAATGAACTCCTTCATTGATTGGTTGATTGATTGACTGTTTTTTCAGTACGCGGCTGATCAGCACCTTTATCATTTATTATCTTTATTATTAACTGCATGTAGTTTTCTAACAGAGTAAACCTACAGGCTCGAGAGTGCATGTGGTGTGTGTGTGTGTGTGTGTACTTAAGGTTAGACCCCTTCAAAAGAAGTAAGAAAATTCCACATATCCACGCGCCCATAAAGATAAATATAAAAAAATGAAATAATTTATAAGTCACATATTTACCCCAAATGATTTACTAATTTCGCATAATTTACTTTCATATACATTACTAATAAAAATAATAATAATAATAATAATAATAATAACAATAATATTAATCATAATAATAATAATAATAATAATAATAATAATAATAATAATAATTTAGTAATAGAGAATAAGAGTAGCGCCCAACTGAGGAGGAATGTGTTAAACGTGTTAAAATCTCTGGTAGATATTGCTGTATAGCAGCAACAACAACAACAGCACCACCACCAATAACAACATAATAATAATATCAACAACAACGATAATAATAATAATAATAATAATAATAATAATAATAATAATAATAATAATAAGCAATAATTTTGAGGTGCAAAGCAGCTCATTATCGTTGCAAATAGAATAATAAGAAATGCAGAGTAATAAACAATCTTTTCCCCCCTAGGTATATCCCAGACAGCCCGTCCCAGGCAGTTAGATTCGATCTGAGAGTGGCGCGCAGAGTATTTTAGTGTAATGAGAGCTGTTCTTATGGATTCATGGGGATTCTTTCTATAAATATTCCTAAATCTCCCCGTTTGGATCTACAGACATTGTTCAGTTTGTGTTTTTGATACTTTAAAAGCAGCAGTGCCTTAATTCTAGCACCCTCTAAAAAGAAGTTTCCCGCGCGCTCTGGACGCAGCTCACATGTATAGTGCCATAGAGGAGAGTGCAGGTAGAGGCCGGTGCGGTGTGTGTGTGTGAGCGTGTGTCTGTGTGTTTATCGGCCGCTCTTTGGGAGGATTTTGAATCTGACACGTGAGTTATTTTATTTGGATAATGTGCGCTCTTTCTCTCTTTCTCCAGAGCCCACACACTACATGTATGTTAAACAATGGCGTGTGAACGCGCGCGCTCCCGTTTGTGTGTGTGTGTGTGTGTGTGTATGTGTAAACTCACAGATTTCCCCCTGCAAAGACCCGTGATTTATTCCTGTTTAAGTGTTGTGTATGTGTGTGTGTGAGTGTGTGTGTCTTGTGTGTGTGTGTGCGCGCGCCCGAGTGTAATTTATCTGTCTGATTGGAGGTTCTTGAGTAATTGAAACACACCGAGTCTCCAGTTAATGACCCATAATCATGCTGCAGGTCAGTTGGTCAGACTCCTGCCCCCCACCCCTCCTCTCCCGCCGCTTCCATCTCCTTTCACCCTGAATTTAGCACAAATAAATCAAGTTATGCAGAGCCAAATATTTAAGCATGACACAAGTGTTTAATAAATGTGCTATGAATCAAAGCAGTGCCCTGTGAGCCAGACCTGCATGGTGTTATTCCTCCTGAAAGGGATCAATAATAATAATATTGGTCCCTATAAAGCAACAGGCTGTATCTGCTTCCCAAAACAAGCCTTCTTAATGAACTTTACTTCTGTGCTGAAAATGGAGATGAATGTAGCCTGGGTTAGGCTATATATCAAAGAGCTAAGGTAGAAAATAAGTATGAGGTAAAGGCTGCTGGTCGGGGCTTATTCTTTAGTTAATGCCCTAAAGGAAACTTAAAAGCATCATGCTTATTACTAGGTTATAAGAGTGCACAAATGTGTATGGTGTTAAGCCCAAGTAACATGTTTATAGCAGGAACAAAACCCCCTAAAATATTAAATGCACCAAAACGTTTGCACAGGATACATATTATACTTTAATTTCTCCCTTATTCTATTTACTTCAGCAGATAATCAGAAATTGTGCATTATAACATGCAGAGGCGTGTTATCTCCAGACTATGTGTTAAAATACCAACAATACAATTTACTTTGATCAGAGGCACCTAAACTTTAGAACTCTGTATGTGTAACTGTATATGTGTAATGTGTGTATAGTGTATATTGCATATGGTCTGTGCATGTGTGTCCACTTCTTTTCTTGTCTGAAAAGCATATGATTTTAGGCTGTTTGAAGGTCGAAAGACAGATTTCCATTCCAAATCAGATGGACACAAAAGGTAAAGGTAAAAGTAAAGCTTTTCCTCTGGAGGACTCATTAAAGCAGGCCGGCCTCTAATCCACAGCCGTGGCTTCGCACAGCCGACACGCTTTCCCCCACCTATACATGCAGGTAAGCCTTAACAAGCAGGCCAGCTTAATTTATACCAGCATTAAGCCCATCTGATATGGCAGCTGATAGGGAACAGGCAAAAAGCCAGATTTAAGGGACATTTACGAGAATTTAATCCAATTCATCTGCTTCCGTGAACTACAGCCTTTACACAGAGGATGCAACATTGCAGAGAAACTTTTTCCTTTTTTGTTTTCCTTTCCCCACATATCTCCCCTCTTTAAGAAAACATACACTTATAATAAACTACTGAGGAATACATTTAATAAACTAGCACAAATATCAGTAAAGGTTTAAACAAAGATCAGTTTTATTTATCGATTGTTTTATTTTATTGAACGTATCCACTTTAAAAGCCGGAAGTAATTAGTAGAAGTAACTCAACAATTTCCTGTATTGTATGTTATCTATTCTAACAGGCCACTACTGAAGGAAATGTAAAATAATGTAAAAAAATAACATAAACCAATAAAACATGTACAGGGTAAATCTGAATGTAAGGCCTGTTTGCTGTTATTAAAATATGTTATATCTTAGTTTGAGTCTGAGTTTTTCGAAAATGTTATTTGTTTTGTAAATTAACTAATTATTAATATTTGTCTTGGGTTTTCCAGTAAAGTTACTTTTGGTTTTGGGGTTACATATATGTACACACACACACACACACACACACACACACATATATATATATATATATGTGTGTGTGTGTGTGTGTATATACATATATATACCCCCAAAACCAAAAGTAACTTTACTGGAGAAAAAACACTTTTAGTGTTGCCTGAAAGTAATAAAAGTAATAATAAACTATTTGTGGTTGTAGTTTCATTAAAGTAATGTACAGTCTAATCTTGTGCTCTAAATGTATATGTATTTTGAATGAATTTAGGATTCAAAAGGAATAATGTTTTCAGTAAAAAAAATGAAACTTGGAAATTATGAATAAAAAACAGGACTACTTTCCCTTTTTAAAATGAAGAGCTGTTTCATTAGTATTTTTGTAATTTTTCTCTGTTTTTTTTCTCTGTTTAGGTTGCTCATATTAAAAGAAATGAAAGCATGCATATGCAGACACACACCCTTCTCCACTGTTTGTTCCAGGATGATAGAATGAAGTGTAAGAAGTGTCATCTATACCGTGAGAGAAAGAGCAAGGAAAGTGTAATCCTACCTCTTCCATTTAAACCAACATCAAGCTCCTCAGGGGACACGCCTTCTTCCGCATCAACCCAATTGTTTTTCCTCTCTCTCTTACTCTCTCTCTCTCTTACTCTCTCTCTACTTTAGGAGTCTCTACTCTCTCCAGCCCCCAATTCACTTCTACAGTGATGCCAAATCACAGCAACATTTAATTGACTCTATCATATGAAGTAAAAGTTATAGTAGTGCTCTTCCTCCTTCTCCCTCTCTTTTTCCCTGTCACTCTTTCCCCCCTCTCTGGCTCATCCATAACTCTTATCACCAGTACTCATCACTTCCTTGGCCCGTCCCATAGCACCTGTTCCCCCTTCCAACACCTAATAGCTCATCCCTCCATCCGCCGACAGACTGCACCCTTAGCAATCTCCCACAATTCCCTCTATGCTGTGTTGACTCTATTCTTATTGGATGGATGCTGGGTTTCTGGCTGTAGACTGAACGGCTCTGATGTGAACGTGCTCTGCTAATGCTATCTCCATTCCTGTCCTGCTTATCACCGACCAGGCTGGGTACGTTTTAGTCATTCAGTCTTTTCCACTACTGCACAGCCTTAGCTGCTTTTTCTCCTCTTTCTGTCATCCTCTCTGTCTTTCAATCACCATCCACTTCTGCTTTCAGCCCCATTTCTCCTCACACTTTATTTATTAATGGATCAGAGTCATCACCTCACCACTACTATAGGTGCTTACTGTTCTAAACATGCACTAGGGCTGGATGACTGCAGACAAAACACAAGCATTCTGATGTTTTTGTTATGTATTGTGAAATACCTTGTAATTTAGTAAATATGTATGAGTAAATCAAAAGTTTAGCACAGCTAAATACCAAACTGCATTATTTAAAAATAAAATAATCTGCTTTTGTCAGATTATTTGAATACACGATTCATCAAAACACACTGTAGCATTCGCCTTTAACTGTGATTGGTAATGATTCTCACAGTATGTATACATATATATTTCAGAGCATCCAACTGCCATTAATATAAAATAAAAGAAGGCAACCCAAACAAGCTAAAATCTAAAATTCTATAATAAAAGGATGATTTTATATCCTGTCAAAAAAGCAACTTATCCCCTACCTAATCAAATTTAAGTAAACTAATTGACCAAAGTACATAAAAAATCACATTAAAAAAACAACTTTTAATTCACATTTGAAATACACATTCAAATACAACAAGCAAAAGTAATTGAAATTTACCAGTTTGGAAAGTGTTAAAGTTCTGGGCCTCCAGTGAACCACAGTGAGAACCATTATCCTCAAATCGACAGAACTCGAATAAGTGGGAAACTTTTCTGAGAGTGGCCAACTAACCAAGAGTGATGACTCATCCAGGAGGTCACAGAAGAAGCCACACTAGAATCTAAAGAACTGCAGGCCTCACTTGCATCAGTTAAGATTCAAGTGTACGATTTCACAATAGGAAAGCCACTGGGCAAAAACTGCATCCATGGGAAACGTGCAAAGTGCAGACCACTACTGACCAAAAAGAACACAACACTCATCTCCAATAAAAAATACACAATTATGAATAATATTCTATGGACCGATGAATACGTCCATGACCATTGCTGCTGGCTGTGTGAATGTGTGGCTATTTAACTTTCCAGATATTACAGGTCTAATTCCAGCACAAATGATGTATTCACAATAATTTGACCTTTTCATGGAAGTCAGCAAAGATACAAAGGCTTATATCGTCAGTCAATATAAAGACTTTCATAAAGATTGCTGGAATGGTGGTACGGTGTAGTGAACCACCGGTCTGGTGGGATGGTGTTACAATAATAAATGGAACTGATAGGAATGCTGATGGATTCTAATATTATGCATTAAGTGGAATATTACTATTTATACTTTTATATCAATGTATTGGTTGGGACTTTTTGAGCATATCTGAATATTGGGAGGGGTGGCTGTTTTAATAAACATATCTTCAAATTGGAAAGATAATTTAAAATCTGCAACACATTTAGTGATGTTGTCCACTGTTCTGAGAACACCAGCAGCTTCTTTGTGTAATGTGTCTCTCTCCCTGTCTATCTTGGCAACTAGACATCCTTTTGGACCAATAGCGCCGAGGTGTCTTCTCAGTGGAAGGATGGACAGAAGCACCTGTTGATTTTTTTACAGATCTGAAGCAAAAGGGAGCTTCATTTTCTCTTTCTTTTAAAGATGTAGGCTTTAAATGCTGTCAGTCTAATGGTAACCATATCTCCATATAAACATTTTCTCCACATAAGCAAATATGGTTCTTGTCCATATTGCAGATTCCCTCAGAATCCACAGCAGCCAGACAGAATACAGGCAAAATGCTATCTACATGTTAGCTGCCGACTACTAGTGCTAGCACATGCTTTGAAGCAGAAGCTATCTCCACCCTTGAGGCTAACAAATGAACTAAATAACCCGAAGTATCTTTTTAGCGCAAACAGAGCAGAGCCCTGCTGACACCACAATGTATTGTGTAGCTTTAACACTAACTCACTCACAAAAGAAATACACACTCAAGTGTATACATTACAAACACACACACACAGACGTGTGCACACAGGGTCAGATCTCTCATTGTTTCCTGCTCTCCTGAGCTGCTTCCTGATTGCATAAGGCAGAAAGTGGAAAGACAAGAGGCTATTGGTTAAGCAGGGATAATCTTCACTGCAACACATGCTCAGCTTCAGTGAAAGTAAGAAGAGAAAACATCTGACACATGTGGGAAAACAAAACATACTCAAATAGATGAAGTAAAGAAAAGAAAAAGTAAAGAAGCCTTCAGGGCTCAAGGGGACACAGAAAACCCACATGTAGCCCCCTACCCACACACTATCACGCAAATATACACACTGCAAATATATTGTTTAAAAATGTTTTCATTTCATTTTCAGTTCATTTTATATATACACATCATGTGTTGTTGTTAACCTCTCCATATGTTGTAGTGCTGTTCTTATTATATTCTTAACATTTAATTAGAAACAAAAGGGTTAAATTCTTCATAATTATCCACTCAGATTAATCTTCTCTGTAGTATCTAGGTAGATGTAATTTTATAAGGAACAATATGCAAGTAATGTTGGCTTAGCGGCAACATACTACTACTAGATTCCCATTGTGGAGGTGCTAGCATCGGTTTATGTTATCTCAGAGATGTTCTTTCCTTCAGATGTGTAATATTTGAGGCTTTAACTGGAGGCCTAGCTGTCTTGGTCATGTTTTGCCACTGGTGTTGTGTGGTGAGGCAACTAATTGGGGTGCCAGATAAAAATAAATTAACATGGTTGCATAGTAGCATAGTACCATAGTTCAATATGTGTATTCTTCTGCAATGGAACAAAGAGAAGCATCTGCTGGTTTCTGATTCCTTATGCATAATTTAAAGGACCAAATGAAATTAGATCTATGTCTGTTAATATCTGTATTTGTATCTGTATAGAACACATTATTAATTTATTTAAAATGATTATTTTTGGATTTGATTACATTCCTAACACACACACACACACACACACACACACACACACACAGAAGCACACATAGCCCACCTAATACACTAATACACACACATACAAACAGACAGCAGGCACACCATGTTCACAATGACAAGCCAATCAGCTATTTCCCCTC
Organism: Prochilodus magdalenae; assembly: GCA_024036415.1. NCBI lineage: Eukaryota > Metazoa > Chordata > Actinopteri > Characiformes > Prochilodontidae > Prochilodus > Prochilodus magdalenae. Next base: position 44,442 of record JAMWET010004931.1, read on the forward strand.
TTCATCCATTGCCGGCCGCTTCATTATGCATTATCAGCAATCAATCTCCTCCCAAATAAAATGAAACTGAAAAATCATTAGACTAATGAGGACAGCTCAGACTCAGGCCCTATTGCTGCTTTCTAATCATCATCAATCCAGCCAATGGGTTTCTGCCAACTCGTTCTAATCCAGCTACACCCTCTACAGCAATGCCACATCCCCTCCACATGAACGTTTGAGGTTCCCCATTCTGCCTGTGTGCTTGCAAGCCCTCATTTTTTACCCAGCTCAAGGCCATTTTACAGACAAATGAGATTCATAACTCATGATCCTGGGTCCTAACACAATACAACTAACCAGTTTATGCAGCACATCCAAAATCCAATGAAACGAGGGGAATCTGGCTCATAATCGGAACCATATGTGCCTGTGCTTGCAATGTGCACTGTACACACACACACGCACACGCACAACAACATGGCGTCTCATGCCTGATAGCAGACATGCAGCGCAGCCACTTGCTCACATGTCCTTCAGTAAGTGTTTGAGCACCTCAAAACCTCTAAAAACAGCACAGAACAGCTATGAATTGATTCAAGTCAAGATGAGAGGACATTGTTGCCATCTCATCTTTATTAGACGCTCTTAAAAAAGATGTTTCTTGAAGGGTTCCTTTGTAAATGGAAATCTATGATTTCTATAGAGAATCTTTTGCATGTTGAAATCAGATTGATGGTGAAGTTGTTGCATATGTTTCTTTATAGGACCAGCAAGGGTTCTTCTGTTTTAATGATATGAAACCATTTTCAACAAGGTATTATATAGTTTAGTAGTATAGTACAGTGTAGTATAGTAAGGTATTGTATAGAACCATTATTAACATTTACCGTTAGTCTGAAGTGCAGACTAACGGTAAATGTTTAGTAGTATAGTACAGTGTAGTATAGTAAGGTATTGTATAGAACCATTATTAACATTTACCGTTAGTCTGAAGTTCCATTTCACCTTGCAAAGAAGCATTTGTGCATGCAAACTCATGGTGCTAATAGAACCATTGCTTTTACTGAATTCTTGAAGATATCTTTTTTTAAGATTGAGCTATATAATTCAACAGAATAATACTCTTCCAGGGCACGTCAAGTAGGTTTACTGCTGTCAGGCTTTTAAGGCTTATGCGATTTCAAATGACAGTTAGGTGTTTTAAGCTATTTCAAAATGTTCAGTATTTAGTTTGAACAGGTTTGTGCTGTTTGAACATGTTACAGCTTTAGGGATCATTTCCCACACTTTTAAGTTCAGTCAAATTTAACTAAGAAGTTGTTTGCATTTAGTAATGTTTTATAATCTGAGTCATTCCAAACACATTCAGTGATGTGTAGGTCTGGGCACTTTGTCTGATTTGAAACTGTCAGCTGAAATTCCCAGGCATATGACTGATTTTTCAGTTTATTATGGAAAAATGGACAGAAACATTTCTGGAGTTCTCTCAAAAATCAAAGCTGTTTATCTGACAGTTTTGGTGGGATACCATGTCTTGCTGGTGATTGTTATTATTATTTCATCATTGTCTCAAGTTATAGGACCTCCTGCTATTTACATTTGTTTTTATTGTTTTTTTTTTCTTTTTTTCTGCAAATTAATCTTAACTCCAATCTCCTTAGAAATATCTCTAAAAGACTTTAGAAAACGTTGTTTTCTCAACATTCTTCTTTATTCTCTTTAAGCATGCTTAAGCATAGTTCATATAATTTGGCTATTGTTAGGGCCTCTGACTTCAGTATGATGCTAGCAGCTAATAAGCATTGTTAACATGTCAATTTATTAGTCTGGTCAGTCTGGTGAAAAGTTTCACTTGTATTATTGGTCCATTGCAAATATTGTAATGTCTAGGACACACGCCTGGGGCTATACATGTATTTTCTTCTGATCCTTTAGTACAGTATATCCATGATAAGATAGTAACCAAAGCAAAAGATGACCAAGTCAGTAACAAAACACTGTGTTTTCCACTTCATTGGTAGGTCTGTTTTTTTTCTGGCAGTGTGCAAAGATAGCCTTTTGACACCATAATTATTTAGAAGAATAGTTCAGTAAAAAACTAATTTGAATGGTTTTCTACTCATTCCAAAAGTAGTTGACCAGTCTAGCCAAGTTCAGCATCCACATTTTTGCTTTTTTTGCTAGGCTAACAATGCTAGTAAACACTTAGTTAAGTGCTAAGTTAACAGTCACTCAACCGTTTCCACAAATACATGTCAAAATCCTAATATATCCACTTTAAATTCAACTGATAAGCTATCTAAACCTGTTTAAACCTGGTAATATAGCAGAGACAAATATTTTACACATGCAAGTTCAAATCTGAACAACATCCTGATTTCTAGTACAGTACCAGTTTCAAATCCTGGGAGGCTGGAGCTGTTGTATACTGGGAGGCTTTTGCTTCTTGTATATTGCATGAGTGTTAAAAGTTACATCTTGTAAAACTAAACCTATGAAAATAAAATAAACCTACAAATACAATACAAAGAAAAGAATGGTACTATTTCCTAATTACCTTCAACAACATTTCTTTCTAGAAAAAGAAAGGATACCAGTTATCCAGAATGGCTGCTCCTGCTTTTAGCTTAAGGTTTTTTTTTTTAAGTTTTTCATTTTTCTTTTGTTCATAGTGAGTCATACTGTGTCTGCACTGGCTTGTCTGCATGCACTGAATTGGGGCCTGGACATGGTTTCAGCAGTTTTTGAGCATGTGTTTACGGTAATTGACAAAAAAATTGAGTATTGACAATTTTATTAGCAGTGTTTGTTAGCACTGCTAGCCTTGCAGCTCCAGTTCTAAACCAAAGAAGACTGGACACCAAAAAATGAACAACAACTATGCTTTGGCCGATCGATGGCATTTAGGGTGAGTAGACAATCATGTAAATTTTTGCTGAATTATTTCTGTAAAAGTGCAAGTACTATGTACTATGGTTTCCCCAGAATACCTATTCACCTCCACTTCAGTGGGGAATTACTCCTAGAAGAGGAGTGTAAGAGTATAAAGAGAAAAAAGCACACAAATGGCTGAGAATATGTGCTGGGTTGTGCACTGTGGTACCTCCCTGTACACTTTAACACAATATTAGTCCACTCTGTCGACAGTGTGTGGTTGCCTCTATCTCTCCCTCAATCAATCACACTCCTGCAGATTACTCAGCTTCTGCTTTAACCTGTCCTGCTCTCGGAGCCATAATTCCTGAAAAAAACTCACAGTCATCCAACCACAGCACAGCTGTGTGCAGGGGAAAAATCTGTGTGAATCCAGGGTCCTTTTTCATGCTGTTACTTCAGCTGGTTGTGCACTCCTGTGGAATATGGATGGTTGCACATCTAATTATCTTCAAAACATTTGTAATGTGCTGCTGGGCCATGAAACTTTCAGCCTTATGCAGCTGGCCTGGACATTTGAAGCAGACATGTTGATGGCCATTCATGAGTTAGAGTGTTGTAATGTTGAATCAAATGCCAAAGCACCATTTCTCCTGCATCAGCCTGATGATGAATGAGAAGCATCAACCAAGAGTCTGACCTCTTCCCAATTAACTCTGTCTTCTGGGCACTGAGTATTAACATGGCAAGCGGAAGAGGGAGGTTTCTACCGCCTGCTGACTGAATCCAAACAGCCGCACACCGACCAATAGATGACGGAATGAAATATCTACCCTTGAATGGACTGTATGCATTCTCTGGCTTGGAACAGTGTCCATGCTCATCCAGGTGCATTACCTGGCACTGGATATCCATAAAGATTTCCAGCACCTTCTCTTTGGGCTCACTTCGCAATGCTTATGACAGCCAAACAGAGGGAGCTAGAGATGCTAGACGGAATCAGTACAGAAAGTACACCAGAGAGAGTCCAGAAAGAGCCCCTGATATGAGGGGTCAGTGCTAATAAGTTATTGTTTTCTTTTCTGATGTGTGAGGCTTTTCTGTTTTGGCTCTTGTTGCTGGATCCTCCCTGAGCGCTCTTCTCTCTCTCTTTCTCTCTCTCTCTCTCTCTCTCTCTCTCTCTCTCTCTCTCTCTCTCCTCTCTTTCTCCTTTAGTTCTTCTCTTTCTCTCCTCCAGAGGAGGAATGAAAACAGAGAGTCATTAGTGTGTTATTTTGTGCTTTCACAGCTCATTGATAGACATGTGTTTTTAATGCGTTTAATGCCAAATCGCAGTGTTACGGTAACGTGAGCAGACGGGAACAGCGGGCCCTGACTATTATTTCAGTTTTTTACCCTTCCATGTGTTAAGAATTCCATTTTGATGGACCCACAGTTGTCTTTTACATTCTAGCTCTGCAGATCCCACATAACCACAGTCACGTTTCCACTGCAGGAACCTTTTCAGGAACTATTAGGCTGTTAACTCCAGAGGAATCAAGACTTTTCTTTTGATTCCTGGCTCATAATTTCCAGAACCTTGGAGTTGTTGTTTTTCTGTGGACCAGGAACGTCTGGGGCAGAGCTTCACATTACTCAGCATATAAAAGTACAAAAAGGCAAATTACCACATTCAAATAGAGAAGTGAATTTACTAAAACTTGTTTTTCATATGTACCACAAAAGAGACAATCAAAAAGTTTAGTTGTTAACCATAATTTTATGTTTGGATAAAACCATGTAGTTGGGTTAAAATAGAAATACCCAAGGTACAATATTCCTTAAGTAAAAGTAGAAGTTCCTCCCTTTAGACCTCCTCTTAAGTAAAAGTACAAAAGTATTTACCTTCAAATGTACTTAAGCATGGAGAGTAAAAGTACAGTGATTTTTTTTATGGCTCTAATGTACAATTATTATTTCTGGGACAAGACCCTTAATTACCTTATTTTAGGTAAGAAGATTCTAGTGTCACTCTCAGTTCACCACTCATTAAATAGAAGGTCTTTCATTAGTCTGACACTGATGTCTATTCCAATGATCATGAACACAAACACACCAAAGGAGAACAGTTTCCATTAGCTAGAACCAAGCTCTGTCCAACCGGTCAAAACACAAAATCTCAAAACACTGTGTAGAGTGTACCCTGATTGGTGGGCTCACTATGGCCTTCATTTTTGACATTCAGAGAGCACTGATGCCCTTCCTGTCAACGTGTTAGTGTCAGCACCATTGGCAGATGGCTGCATGGCGCAAGACTAAATGTGCACAGACTGTAACGAAGACTGCCTTTAACACCACATCAACGTCAAAAGGCTGCAATGGTGTCATGCCACACTGTCAAGGAGTGACTCAGAATGGCAGTGGATCATCTCCAGTGTTGAGTCCCGCTTTCACCTTGGTGGTTACAACTAAGGAATCTGTGTGTAGAGTCACGGACACCATACTGAGAGACATTACTTCTGTACATGTAGCTCAGTAAATATTGCCCTTCTGGATGATTAGTGCATATCCCAATAAAATAAAATGCAGTTATTGAGACATATCATAGGTGTTACTAAACCTAACGTTCTACTTCTGACTGGTTCTATAACACCTTTAGTAATGTTTATTTGAGCACAGGCTGTATCTGTGGTTAGCTAGGACAGCTAGGAAGCAGTTTAGTGACTTTAGGTTAGCACTTTAATGGCAGCATGAACAAAGACAAAGACAATTGACAATGAGACAATGATTATCCTCAGTTAGGGGCTAGTCACTGCTGTCATTTTGCATAATGGTAAAGGAAAGTGAAACAGCAACTGCTTTAGTCGCTGTGTAGTTCTTGTACAGACTCTGTAGACATTTTGAAACCACTCTAGAAACATGCCTCAGAATACTTCCCGCTGTAGCTGGCAGGTACGGCAGATTGTGTTGCTGTGTGTGAAGTGAGCCTGTGCCATTGTGGACCTGATGGAGAAGCTTTCTGTGCTGTGTCATATTTCAGCTCAGCCCATCCTTGTCTCCGCCTCCAGGAGATGAAGTGTGTCTATTCTTACACGGGCCCATCTTCACTCACTGAAGAGAGAGAGAGAGTGAGCGCGTGAGGCCTAGAGATTCCAAAGAGATAAATACTGTGATACCAGTCAGACCTCAGGCATCCAGCGACGTCTTGGCCAGGCTGTTTGGGAGTTATTGGGCTGCATTTTGTGGCCATGGCCGATTTATTGTAGTGCCGGTCGCGTCAAAACCACCGTCCATCATGCTGGCTCTTTCTCCTGCCGGCCATTATCCCCCCAGCAATGTAATCCACACACACAAAAGTGTCTGGCGCTAATTTACAGCCCACTGATGGATTTACACTCTTCTGCCCATTAGTGTGTACATTACCTTCGGCATGTTATGTAATGGTGTTAGGGAGATTTAAGAAAAGGATAACAAGCCATAAATTTGAGCTCTTCCATGGTGAGAACGGAGCATCCAGGTGAAAAGTGCTCAAAGCCCAAACCTCTCTGGACATGAGTTGGCTGGCAGTGAGGCCAGGAGTGTGCTTGAGCATTAAGGCTGCACAGTCGTTTATTTGTTAAGTGTTATTGAGTGGACGCAGTGGTGTATAAGTCAGGGAAGGAGAGCTGTGTTTAGTAGCAGGCGCTAAAGTTAAGTGTGCGATTTTGCAGTTGATTTTGATGAATGGATGATAGGTCTTAATTGCTAATGGATGGAAAACTTGACTTGCCTGAACAACAGTGTTTTGCCTGAAAAGTCGCAAAGTGCATGGCTACGGCTCGGTCAACTTTCCAAAAGCTGCCATGAGATATTTGTCCAGTCGTGCCAACAAAGGTGCCGTTGTTTTTGAAAGTGCTCCCTTGCTTACTTGCCTTGAAAGGTGAACCCCCTACCCACCTACCCAGTTCAGTCTGCACCATAAGCAAAGCTAATGCTGCTGCATTCCTACAGTAATTCACCATTTTTAAAACATAGTCCATTCCCTCATCAGAAAGTAAAATGGCAGCCATGAGCTCCAGAGCACCATCATCTGGGATATTCATGCCATTGGGTCAGATTAGGTCAGGCACTGTGTGGTGCTGTAAATTAGGCCAAGTGTGCATGCTGCTGTTTTCAGTCAGTCGTGTCTTTCCAAAACCCCTGCATGGGCGTAGTTTAAAGAAGAGGTTTCCTCATTATTGCAGAACATCAGCCATGTTTGGGTTGTGTGTCTTTTGTTTGTTTGTTTTTTTCCTCTCATTGTACATGATACAGCCAGTGACACTGAATACCAGGTACTAACAGCTCTACCGGTACTGCACTGTATGTAATATAAGGACGCTTACTATCCAGACTGGTTTAAAGCCACAAGAGTGACTAGTCCATTGTTGGCCTAGTTGGCTTACATTAGCAAACAAAGATAAGTTAATGGGATTTCAACAGGTTATTGTGTAACCTCTTATAGAATATTCACAGATTTACCGAACTAAATACTGATGCATTGTATACTAATAGTAATTAAGAATTTGTAATATATTAGTAATAGTGTTAGTATATTAGTAATAGTATTACTTTGTAATAAATAATAATGAATTAATGTGTAATTAAGAAATCAACTTCAAATCAAAGTCTAACTGCACAACTAAATAAGTAGGCTACATCCCCTTAAACTGAGTTTTAGCAGAAACAGCCTTCACATGAATGTATCCTTTTTAAAGCAAGGCAGAGACAGAGGTCCTCACATTTCTTTTTGTTTATTCTAGTCATGGTCCTACACTGACTATTTCAGGTGTGCACAATGACAGTCCTGGAGGGCCGGTGTCCAAGACAGTTTGGTGGTTCCTGTACTCAAAAACACCCGCCAAATCTGACAATTAGCAGATGAGTATATGAGGAGGTAATTGTGCTGGACACTGACACTAGGTATTAATTGGCTGGTGGACAATTTTCAACACATCATTGGCCCATGTGAAACTAACCCTGTAACGAAAGTAAACGACTGAAAAGGCACATACGTGTCTGACAAAAATGTAAATTAAAGGTGACCATGCACTTGAGCTTTTGTTACATTTGTTTCCCAATTCATTTGAGGTGAACTACAGTATGAATGAAATGAATGGTGGACACCTGCTGGGGTTGGTCGGTCGTCAGTTCTTCAGCCATACGGCGAGGTTGCTGTTCTTGGCACTTGAGGAAATTTTTAATGACAAGCCTTTTGCGCACCTCTCTTTCTCTCAGCCACTTGCCTCAGTCAATATGACTGAAAAAGGAAAGATAGGAGATGAGAAGAGATGTCTGATTTCCCATCCATCAATCCCCAGCGCATATCCCGTCAAATAAACACTAAAACAATTTACCGCGAGTGTACACAGTGGAAGTGCCAACGTTAACACTTCTTACGGCTGAACCGCCTCCAGGTCATTTTTCAGGGCAATATTTAATGTGAACTAAGATGTCCTTTCCATTTGAAGTCTCGGAGGAATAACTGGCTTTCCTATATTTGGCTAGGGGCTTCGGTCGGGAGGCACCGGAGCTCCGTGCCCATGATCCCCACTTTAGGGTGATCATGATGAATGGGCCTTCATTTGTTTAAGTCCGTATGGCAGTTTTAGTGTTTCTCCTATAAATTTAGCATAACCTCCAATGGCATCACCTGCGAAGCCGAGGAGGGAGAAACAAATCGCACTTTGCTGGTCGATTCGTCCCTTTTTAATTGGCCGAAACTGTCAGAAGCTCCGGCTGGAGTTAGCGCCCAGGAAAGTGCGGTAATGGGAGTAATGGCAAAGCTCCAGGGCTCAAAGCCTCGCCGCATCGCTCCGAGCTCTCTCGGGAGACCTGAAACACCCCTGTCGAGGGAGAAGAAACAACGTTCCTGTTCCTCCAACGGCAGCCCAAATCTCACATTGGCCGAGGCATTTCAAAACCACCGTAACAAATGACACCAGGCTTAGTGCTAATTTGGCAGGGATAATCTAAAGAGGAGAGAGAGAGTGAGCGAGAGAGAGAAGGAAAAAAAATCAGATAGATGAACTTGGAGGAAATGCTTTGGCCCTGCATCAATAATACATACACTAAAAAAGGCCCCTTGTTTAGCAATGGATGGCATAGCTATATTAGCTTCCATTGCGAGGAGAGCGTGAATCACTCTGACTCCAGAGAACTGCACTGGGGCATTTTAATTTGTTGAGATGAACAAGATGAAATAATTTATGTCTCAGTCCCACGCATTTTTAGAGAACACAAATCTGGCCTGTGTGAATTACAGCCGCCGCCATAATTTAGGCTAAGGCTGCGGTGCTAAGAAATCTTTGGCAGCGAAGGAAGTGTGCATATTTATGTCCACGTCTCCTCCCCAAAAGACACGATGACAGAAAATAATCCGTTCCGGTTTCCCAAATCATATTTTCTCAGGATATGGAGCCGAACTGAATTTGGAGGAGGGGTGGTCACGTGCACCGGCTGAAAATGCTGTTAACAGGAACCCATGCATCAGCAGCAGTGGAGTTAAGCAACACTCGAGAAAGAGCTCTTTCTGGGCATGCTAGGCATTCCTCCTCAGGCCTTTGAACCATGAGCCCTGAGGATAGCTCTAAAAGCATCACTTTGAGGCGGGAGAGAATGCCAGGAAGTGAGCTCCAATGTGTCAGAGAAGAAGAAAGGGGGCGAGAGGGCTCTGAACATGCAGATAACCGTCAGCAGGGAGACGGAGCAGACGTGGGAATTGGGAAAATGAGCTGTACGTGTCTTTTTAAAAAAAAAGAAAGTGGAGGTGGAAGACCTCTTTTGATCCCCAAATGTGTGAAAATGTGATATTTAGAAAGTGCTGACAGTTAGGGCTGAGCTCTCCCATATCAAGACGGAGGCTCTGATCCAAGCCAAGTTTTAGCACTTTCATTTTCAACCTACAGTGGAGTTACACACCCCATGTACTACACTCTGTGTGTTCGTTCAGTGCATATCAATGATATGTAGCAAAAGTATCACAGGCATGTGAAAGGTAGAGGAGAGTGCTCTGGAATTATTACAGCAGGTATGAAGAACCTTTCTTAGTAGTATGTACAAAGAGAGTAAACTAGAGTACTCAGGATAGTACGTGCCATGTTTTACTATTGTCTACAAGCACACTCATCATCAAAAGAATAGTTGTACTAAGAAGGAATCAACTGAGAGGAGTGAAACTTGGTGGGTAGGTTTGACTATGTTAGACATGCAAATAATTTGAGTTTCATGCTCGGCAACACGTAAAGTAAGTAAGGATTGGGTTTATTGCTGTATCTGACTGATATAACAGCCACAGTTGTGGATATTCAGTGAGCAGTGATGCAGTTCATGAGTCATTCTGTTAGTGACAATGCAGGACTACATGCATGCATGCTTCGTTATGACGACAGCTCTTTACACCACGTCAACAGCTCCAAAGACTGCAATGGTGTCGTGGCAGACTGTCATAGACTCAGTATGGCAGTGTGTCATCTTCAGTTGTCAGGCATCACATGTCTAGAAGGCCTGGTGTCACTCCACCCCTACCGCAAAATCTGCAAGTGAGAATATTCAAATTACATGGGATGGATTATCGCAGGACACCATAAGGAACCTCTACAACTCCTTGCCAAGACATTTGTCATGTTGCAACAGCAAATGTGGCGGCTTGACGCCATACTAAGAGACACTACTTCTATATATATAGCTCAATAAATAATGCCAATTCATCATCATTTATTGATTGGCTAAAAGGAGTTATTTTAATTTTGGCATGCCAAAGGCCATAGTGTAAAGGAAGTAGCTGAATTTGAAGGTATATGGAGGCAGACAGTCATACAGGTCTACAAGCAGTGGCGAAAATCACAGTCTACAGGGAATTGTGCCAGGGAAGGCATCCACCAAATCTGACCCAGCTGTGCAATTATTTGTTGCAAGGGTGGCTAAACATTGATCTCACCTACATCTAGATAATTGAAATTGCCTATCAACACTTTAAAAACATATGGGATTACATACTGTAGCAACCATCTGGGATTCCGTTAAAAAGGCATTTTATTTTTCTCTATTCCTCCTTTTTTTTTTTAGTTATTTTAGTGTATTTATATTCACTTTGATCATAAATTCTTATTGATTTTCTCTTGTAATATTTTTAATTGGTAGCACTGATTTATTTTCTATTTTTTTTATTTCTCTGTTAAAGTTTATTTTAAGTTTGTGGTCATTTCTTAACTTCTTTGCTATACTTTTAAATGAGCTAATTTATAAATGTATATTGACTGTTTTCAGTCTTGTCCTATTTGTAAAATGCCCAACTATGTACTACAAGTTTAAACAGGGATGGATTAATTGTAATAGCAGCATCTTAGCAAACATGTGGCCTTTGTTGACTTAAATTTCATTTACGAAACATCCATGGCTATTCCACTTCGGTGGAAACCTGACTAGATAGGCCTCAATAAGAGTTGCTGGTTTGGCATCCATATTAAAAGCTCTGGAAAATGTCCCAACATGGTCGCCCAGCAGGAGCACTATTGTCTGGTCATGACAGACACATTGTGTTACTTTGAATTGTCATGCTAGCATGATCAACACAGTGTACATGTAGAAATTGTCTAGAAATTGTCTAAAATGTTTCCAGAAAGATACACTAGGCTTAAGATGAACTATTAAGCTAATCTTACATCGTTTGCTGCAGAGATAACAATTGTACAAAAACTGACTAGGTCTTACATTGTGATGCAAAAGATATCAAGACAAAAAAAAAAAAACACGGGAAGCTTTCAGCTTATCTCCATATAAGTAAAACGGGTTCACGGCTGTCTCTTTGTGAAACGTCGTAACCTTAACCATTCCTGAATTGTTCCAAATCTTTGCCTTGGCCACTCCGAAAATGAATCAATTCCGTTTGATGTTTCTGTTTTATGAATCCCACTTATCTTTCAGACTATGCGCCAATGTCCTTTAAGTCCAAACACTTGCGATGTTTACATCCAAATCCCTTTTTCCGGGATTCGATCCAACTGCACGTACAGGGGCTCCTGGCCAGTTACAAAGGAGGGAGGGGAGGAGGGAGAGGAAGATATATATTTTGTTTTGCCACTCATCATAAAAGCCCCGAGAGAGATCAGGATGTGCAACTGAAGATGAGCTCCAGACTCAGCCCATTTCAGCTTTGTCACCGCCGAGAAAAGAACACTTTAGTCTTAAAATAACATACGCTCGCTCCATAAATAAATGTTTTTTATGGGTTCAGAGCGAAACATAAAATCGTATTTAATTGTAATAGAAGGTAAGAGATTTTTATTGCAACATTAAAGTAAAGCAGATCTTATTATGTCAGGCTGATAAGTATCAGAGTAAAGGTTGTCTGTCAGTGTTCTGGATGCAGCGATTGTTACCCGCAGTTAGCTAAACAAAGACGATGAAGTGTACACGAGTGCTAATCTCTCCTTAAATGTTTGAATTGTTCATCATTGTATGCCAAAACAATCAACAGCCTTCACATGGAGTTTATTAGGCCTATAACATTCTTTGGCTCATTTTTACTCAACATCAGATTTTCCATGTTTATTTTCCTATTTTGAAGTGGCCTTTGATATCCTTCCCAAGGTAATAATTATTCAATAATGTTTGGTCAGGTTGTCAGAAATAACAGATTTGACTTTTATGAAAGTTTATTAGTTACATGGACACACATACACACGCTCACAACATGATAAGCCTAACATACACTACGCTGACAATGGCACAATAAGCCTTTACTCTCTTTAAACGCACCTATTTTTTCAAAACTGAAGGCAGTGGAAATCTATTATAAAATCATATATCAGTTCAGTGCAGCACCAGCTCCTGTTTTGCCAAATGTCAAAACACATTCTTATTGGTAAGTTCAACAAACATGACCAAATGAAGTATTCTTACATATGCAGGACCGCTTGCCTGGATATGTGGTTTGTTGCAGAAGTGGCTACTGTTTACTGGTGCAAATTCCCTGGATTCTTTGGGCTCAGTAGTTGTAAAAAAGCCACAAACACCTTTACAGGTGAAATATGTTAAGAGCAAAGTGATAAGTGGTGAAGTGTTTTTCTGGGCTTTTTTCGTTTTGGCTTATTCCTTATTCTTGCTTTGGTATTTCTTGCTTTGGCATGATGACTGCTGCTTCTCTAGATCACAAGAGGATGCTATTCTCATGTGTTTTTAGCTTCAGCCCATCACAAATACTAACACAAATACACTATATGGCCAAATGTGTGTGGACACCTTATTATTATGCCTGACCATTCCAAAACCATGGGTACTGATATGGACTTGCCTGAGTGCCCCATATTTTAAGAAGATACTAATGTGCAAGATTATTGTGCTGATGTTGTTTCTAGAGGCAGTCTGGAGCTCTCTAGAGAGTGCTCCAAAATTAATTCTGTGGTTATCTACAGTGTGACTGAGCTGTTGTTGCTTATAGATATGTCCGTTGTCGTACAATAACTGACAGTTGAATGGAGAAGAAATTGTATGACTTGTGGCAAAGGTTGCATCATATGGCTGTACCTTTGGTAAGACACATTCTACTGTTTATTGTTATTCAGGAAGTTGCAGGGTTATGAGCTTATATGGGTATATGGGTGTGACTAACGCACCTGAAGTCAATAATTAAAAGGTGTGTCCACATACTTTTGGCTGTATAGTGTTGCACTGATATTAATACATGGACCTCAGCCTTGGTTACAGTGGAACAACAGCTTGGCCAGTTGTCCAAAGTTCTATGCTTAATAGTTCAAGAGTTTATTAGATGTTGAATTGTGTAGCCTACTTCATATTGTTAAGTACAGTTTGTTATCTAGGTTTATTGAATGTATTGCCTGTGTGTAGTGTTGCCTGTTGATGTAGTGTGTTAAACATAGCCCCATATCCTACAAGTGTTTTGTTTCTTGCTCAAGGAAGAAGAAATAAAAGTTGACTTTGCAATTTCCTGAAAAACGATTCAGGAGGTTGTTGTTAAATTTGATCAAGGTTGAGGTTTCTCCATGCTTAGAGACAAGAAATATATCTCATATGCACCAACCTTACTCATTTGATGGCTCCAGTGCCCAATGCCCAGTGTCTAATGTTTTTTGAAGTATGTGTTGTTTTATATGATGAGCTAATCTTGCACAAGATGCATATTCATAACCGAGATTCATAACAGACTGCTTTAAATGACTCAGTTTTTTTACGTTTATTTATATTGAGAAAAAAGGGAAATTATATTAGAAGGGCAGCTGCTCTGCACAGAGGCATCACGCAGAGGCCTAAAACTGGTGTGGTTTGAAAAGCTGGCCTGTGGTGATCTCTATTGAAAGCATTTCTGTGGTCGTGTTTGATATGTGTCATTGTGATTTAGCAAAACCTCATTTAATTGCTTTTGTTTTGTGTCATTATCTGCGGCTTTGGAAGCCACACAAAGGCAAAAACAGCCACGTGTTTGTCAGTTCACGTCACCTACACTGCCAGCGACGCTGGAAAATGTTCCATGGCCTTTGTGTCGATTGAACACACAGCTATAATTTAAGACAAAATAAATTCTTTGATTCCTGCTCCTTCAATAAACCCATGTAGAGCTTTCCCCTCTGCCCCACATGGGTCCTATCGCTGATGAGGCCTGAGGACGTCCACTGTCCCATTACCAGAGCCTCTCTGCCTCTCTCCCACACCATGTTTATGTTCACATGGAAGTCCAGGAAGCCATTTGAAGAAGGTTACGCAGATAAACGGGCGCGCTGAATTCTGGCATGGCGCGATAGCCGCTCCATTTGCAGTAAACAACATGGCCTGCCTTTTGAGGATTGGGGGGTCTCTTTCTCTTGTCCGTTCTCTCTTCAACCACCCCCCACACCCCCCCATGAACTTTCCTTTGCTCCCTGGAGTACTGGACCGAGGCCTGGTCCTGCTCTGGATGAAGGATCCCTCTCAGTCCTGCTGATGAATGGTCACATTTTAATTTATGATAACCGATAAGCTTTCATGCTTTGGAAAATTTGGAGCAAGAGACAGGGAGAAAAAGAAAGAGAGAGCAAAAAGGACTCAAATATGACCTCTGTGCCTCTTGATTTCAAGAACTATTTGACTCCACTGGAAGTGACCAGTCTATGCATCAAGTGCCTGTGTATATTGAGCACAGTGTCTGTAATATCTCTTAGTACTCTCAATAATCTACAAAGGTAAGCAGTTTCTACATTTGTGGAGATTATTAGCAACCTCTTATTTTCTGGTAACTTTATGAGCTCTGAACCTTATAGTTCCAGATGGATAGAAAAACATTTGTAGAGCACACTGAAATTTATATGTAAAAATCTGGGATAAATTTGGTGTTATACGTATGTATGTAAATCTATGTAATACATTTAATGTCCAGAATGTCTTATAGTTTTAGTGCAGAATTTTGAAACAAGGTATTACTATATACAAATGACAGTATGTTCAGTATTTGAACACCCTTAATCAACTTGCATGCTTTATTGATGTTCCAAGTTAAAATAAGTAAATACATCCTCTACAGGAAACAATCCTAAATATGGCATTTTCCCACACGTGTTGTAAAAATATGTGAAGGGTCTGTTTATGTGCTGTGCTTTGGGGGCAAAATTTAGATTTTTATTAGCTTAAATATTTAGTATTTAAATATTTAATTTAGTATGTAAATACAACAAATTTAAAATTGTACTCTACAATTTATTAAATTATGCAAACAATCAGTAAATATGCATTAAATTATTACTTATTTCAAACAGAAGAACTTTTTAGTCTTCCATTGAAATATTGAGCAAAGCATATTAAAATACTTCTGATATCTAACTTTAAACTAGTATTTTAATCCCCACTGTATACTGTAAATATACAACAATACATTATATTAAGTAGTATAACAATTATTGTTCTAGCAGTTATTACAAAGTAATAACAGTTACTAATGAGACATGCTTAAATGGTATTGTATACATACAAAGATATGATCCAAAGACATCAGTCACCTCTGTATTATAAAAGTCAAGGCTAAACCTGAACTGGAGTAAGCTACAAGGTGATGAATTGTGTGAGTTTGTATCTGACCCTGTTTCCCGTTTGTCCTGTCAGTCTGACGGCACAAGAACGATGAGGCTGAAGCTTGTGGTTCTCCTTTATTTCACTGCCAGAAGTGGAGATGAAGCATTTGGCAGCTCCGTTCCAGCCAGAGGACAAGCCTCATCTGTAGCCTGGGAAAGAGAAATGGATCAGGGGCTTTCCAAAAGTTCAGCTACCCTCTGCTCTGCCTGATTTATTCAACCCACTGTCCTCACCGCCCCATCCAATACGAGCCAACAGATCCATATAGATATGTATGCGTAGGAGCACTTGGTTTTGGAGATATGTTTGGTGGACCAAGGCTTTGTTGATATTAACACATTAATGATGTGCAATATTTGAACGAATGTTCTGCTGTTATTTGGATGTTTGTTATTTGGATCTCTCTCTTTCTCTGTCTCTCTCATTCTCCTTCTCTCTCACAGTCTGTTGGTGTCCCATGATACTGAAATACTGTTTGTGCCGACATTTGGGCCACAGAGTGGTAAAAGGGCTTTTATTGAAGACTTTATTTCTAATGACCTACTCGGTGGGCTTTATTGAGGAGCGGTCGGTGGAGAGGCAGGGGGAAAGGAAATGAATTAACCCATGCACAGATGGCTTTTAAGGGAAAAGACTGCATGACAAATGTTCCCTGCCCTACAGGCCCCGGGCTTCAATATAACAAAATGGACACAACAACAAAAAAAGCACCAGGAGATCACAGTGCCGCTGCATCCCCAGCCCAACCAAACGATATAATAAATGCATATTGTAAAAGAGGAGAGCTTTAAGCTTTTCATCTTTTACTCTCTCTCTCTCTTTCCCTTTGGGGTCTGTTCTGACCAGTGCTGGATGAAATGGTGGGTAAGATTGTTTGCCCACAACCTCAGCAACTCCTCCAGTCCCATGCTGTTTGAAACAAGCATCAGGCCTGTGTTTGATTTAAGCTAATTGCAAAGCACGCTGCGCTACCCTGTCTTGCTTACAACACATCACGATGGGGCAACCACGTGAGTACGGGGGGGCCTCAGAGATGCCAGCGCTGCTGCCTTGCTCCGCCTGTGAGGATGAGTACAAGAGTTTGGTTTTGAGTTGTGTGTGCCAGTTGCTCTATGTCCTCCTTATGGTTCTTGTTTAGAATACCATCAGGCTCAATTCTGCGGCAGACAGAAGAAAAAAACAATACTAAAAGTTTGTATCTTTTTAACTCATTTTGCAGGCTCTATTTAATGATGCTGCATTTATTCAATATCTTCTCTTCATTTTGAGTGATGGGAGAACACATACAAAACAGTCACATGTCTTTATCAAGGATTATAGATGATAAGATCAAATTGACCTTGAGTGGAATGAAACTTGGTGGGTAGGGTTGCCATCCTGAGACAGCATGAGACATGTAAACAGCTGTGATTACAGATCAGTCATGTCTTCCATTAATCATTCTGTTAGTGGCAGACTATTGACAAATGGTTGGAGGACACAGGATTACATGCAAATATGATGACTGCCTTTAATACCACACCAACACTGACTGAGACTCCAATGGTGTCGTGCCAGACTGTCATGGAGTGACTCAGAATGGCAGCAGATCATCTTTAGTGATGAGTCCTGCTTTTGTCTGGAGACGACCAACAAATCTGTGTGTGGAAGCACTGTGGTCAGTGCCAAGATCAACAGTTCGTTTTAATGCATCACACATACAGAAGGTCTGGTGTCACTCCACCTCCACCTCTGGAACTGTGTGAGAATATTGAAGCTGCATGGGATGGATTATTGTAGGAGACCATTAGAAACCTCTACAACTCCATGCCTAGATACCTGGCGTGTTGCATTAGCTAACATGGCAACATGATGACATACTGAGAGATTCTGATTTTGTATGTGTAGCTCAATAAATATTGCCCATATCTGTCTAAATGTATCATCATTTATTGTTCCTGGTAACCTTTATCTTCCCTCTCAATAGCACTGCAATCAGACACTTCCTTCTCGGAAGTACTGTATTTGCAATCTCATGTGTCCTGGTTGGTTCTATACATTGTGTTGAAGAAAACTGAAGAAATTTAGAAGGGCATCCACACTGAAATGTCTTTCACTAAAGACAACAGGCAGGAGAATCCTCATGAGTTAAGAGTTATGGATTTATGCCCTGAATGTTTTATTTACTCTCAAAATTTAACCGGGGTAGAGTGACTACTTCGAACTCCAGTGCCCAGCAAGATTCCCTGATAACGGGCCTTGATCTGGGTGGCTGTCTCTGCCTCGTTATCTGGAGGAGAAACCGACTGGAGGTCTTGGACTTATCTTAACAACTGACACTCTCCTCAGGCATCCTCTCTCTCTCTGTTTTTTTTCTTTCTCTCTTCAAAGACAGATCACTTTACCTATGCTACTCATACCTGTTTCTTGTTTCATATACTGAGAATTCTCAGTCATTTATTTGTACTATGACATCTTTAAACGTTCCATGTGGACTATCAAAGGTGATGGATCCAAGGTGTTTTCCTGGACTTGTGGTCCAGACTGTGCCCTTTGGGTTGATGGCGGTGTCACTAGGCTCCTGCAGGGCCCAACAGGGGGTCATGGTTGGGGGCTCTACCTGGCACTGTTATCCTGGGAGGCATCCTGCTGTAACTGTTAGCAAAGTCCTGCTGCTTCACCGCATGACTGCCTTGCCCTATAAAGCTATAAATCGTCCTTCAAAGACATCGTTAGTGCCATCACACGGCCACATCCTCACAAAGGGGATAAGATAGAGAGAAAGAACCAAGGATGGAGGGGAGGTGTGGTGTAACTTCGGTCAAATGAGGTATCTGTTTTGACACATTACGACAAGTTAAATAGGCAGCTTTCTCTCGCTAACTACTGCACAAACACAAGGCGTAATTGTTCACACTGATGCTGTCAAAGCAGCCACCTCATCACACTGCCTTAGACAAGCAAGGATAATGAAGGTCCATAGAAGATGATGACATTAACAGTTCTGTGTATTTCTTTCGTTGTAGTTTACTTAAGAGCACAATAGGTGATGACGAATCTGTTTCTCAGTCTATTACATGGAGTTTGACATGATGACATCTTGTTTTCTCTAGAAAAACCCATGATTAAGTACTGTTACTCACATCAGCTCTGATTCATGGCAGTGATCTGGAGATGACCCTGGAAGGAAACGTCCGTAGAAGCCCACAAGCATCCACACACACACATACACACTCACTCTTTACATAGGGATTGATTTAATTCTTAAAATACAGGTTTACTGTACAGGTTTATTAACATCCAGCGTTCATCTTCAGACTTGTAACTCACTAACACTAATTAATAAATTTTTTTTGTATTAATAAGAGTGTGAGATTGAAGAGCGGATCTCCATGTAACCACATAGCAACAAATTCCCAGATCCAGATTAAAGCTAAACTTAGATTAAACTATTTTTTTGATGTTGATTCATCGTTAAACTGGACCTTAGTTTTAAACTAGGCTTACTCCATGTATATGAAGCTGGGACTTTAAGCTCTGATACACCAAACTGCCCATCAAGCGTTATCACTGATGTCAGTGGCTGACTGTCACCCACAGCTTGCGCCTAGTGTGTAAGTATACCACTGGCCCTAGTAAGCTCTATAGTTCAAAAGGCGTTCTGATACAACACAAACATAAACATAGAGCTTAGGATACCAAACCTGATATACATTAACTGTATAACCTTGTATCTACAGTGTTTGTCTGAGCACTTTGTAGTTAGAGGCTGTAGTCCATTTGTTTCTCTGCATGCCTTGTTATCCCCTTTTACCCTATTCCTCTATGGTCATTACTCCTAAAGAACCAGACCAGACCAGGTATTATTTGGTTGGTGGATCATCCTCAGCGCTGGTGTGTTCATGTGTGTTGTGGATCAGATGCAGTGCTGCTATAGTTTTAAAACACCTCAGTGTCACTGCTGGATTTGGCTAGTCCAGCAAACATATATATTAAATATACCAAAGTGAAAAGGGGCTATAAAGATGGTCTAATTTTAAAACCTAAAGTGCTCCTATGTGGTAAGTGGTACTGATAAAGTGGTCAAAAAGTGTAGATACCACATAGATTTTCCTAAGTAAAAAGCTGCTAAAATATAAGGAGCCCTTTTCTTCGCTGTTGAATCTACAAATGTTCAAGGTAGCATTCGCTAGCATTTTGGGATATTACTTTCTTTGGGCCAAGTTAATGATGGCTGACTTTCACTTTTACATGCGGGGCTTAGTGTAGACATTTACCTAAGGCTGTTCTTCACTTTCTGAATGTTATAGTTTGTGTGTTCTTAGTGCTTTTTGTTTGCTACCTGTTGTTATGGTGGATTCACTGACTATTCACTGAACTACTTAAAGAAAGTCACAAAGCATAGATACACAGAGCATTAACAAGAGGTCCTACAAAGGCAGTTTTCTCACGATAGTGCTCTCTGATGACTGGAAAGACACAGACCTTATGACCTCTGATTGACTTCTTGAGTTCACTCTTAGAGCTCATTGCTCACACCGTGTTGCAACTAACCACAGACTAACATCATCAAGATTTTCACCCACTCTTGTGCTTAGAAAACTGTGTCTGGTGGTGAAGATTTATTTCTGAAAGATAACAGCTTGTCTTTTGGATATGTGAGTTCAACCATTAGCTTTGTTCATTTTCAAACTAAATTTACAGCAAGCACTGCCACTTCTAGTGTCTGTTGGGGCCCTAGGCAAAAATCCACTGGGGGCCCCTCAAACTATCATTTATCACTGTTATGTTATAAGCAATCTGACACCAACAAAAATTTGCAAAACGTAATCATTACAATTTATTACTTCAAAAGTTTACATTACTGTTAGTTTTTAATATATACATTTAAATAGCATGTAAAACAATTTTAATTACATATATATACACTTGCGGATGCCCCATTAGCCTGGGGTCTCAAGTCTGCAAGTTGCCTGCTATTCTTTGTAGAAAAAACACCAACTCTGACTATGTGACTGAGCTGATGTTTCATTTTGTAGATGTAGCTCTGCTACCATGGGAGGAATACTTACTTTCTCTCTGTTATTTTTCTAACCCTCCTTGTGTCTGCGGCATTTAGCACATTTTTATTTGCTGAGCGTTTTGCGTAATTGGACATCAAAAGAACTTGCACAAGAGGAACCCCGGTGGAGTGGAATTACAGAGTAGCCATAATTAAAGGAGTCAGCGGTAGTTGACCATTGGCCTTAGTGTCCAGGGCAAGGCATAGAAGAGTTAGCACTTTGGAGTCAGGCTAAAATTACTTTGCAATTTGACCAGTTGGGCTGGCTCCCATATGCACAAAAATGGACATAATTCCAATGTATGTAATGTCATTGCTTGAAACTCTCTGTGAATGAAAACCTCACAGAAACCACAGGGTTCTAGTTCTCTATGAGTTTCTCTGAATCTTTACCAGAGATCATTGGACTGTGGTGTTTTGTAAAGGACTTTGCATTTGTTGCATCTCTAATAACTATGTCCATACAGACACTGTGTACAACCAACACCACGGAGCATTTTTAGCACGGTTTACTCATTGCATTTGCACGTTAATCTTAGAGTAGTGTTTACCAGTCTTGGTCTTAAAGTGTTTTTGCCCTCTTTATTGGTTTCCTGCTTCAATGCACCTATTTTAAACTCATAAAGGGCTCGGAATTTAGCAGAGGAGTTGAAGTAAGATGTGTTTGGAGCAGGGAGCAGTGCGGGAATGATCTCAGTATCAGCACTGCAAAACCATTTAAAGTGTCCATAAAAGTAATCTGAATTCATACTTACCGATAATGACCAAAGAAGGCTAAACAATGATTATTGTGATCCTGTGAAATATTTTTATCTGGTCAAATGTGTGGACAATGAGTTTCACTGTGAACCAATAACAAGGTGCATTAAACACTGTTTATTAAAGCTGGGAATAAATTGTTATGGATACATTTCCTGCTCAGGCTTTATGCCTAGGCCTCTACTACATTTTCCTTTTAATGGAAGTTGTGAAGTTCAGGACCAGGCTTAATCCCTGTTTGGGAAATCAACCCAATAGGTCTTTTTGACTTCCTCAGCCTCAGCATTAATTATAAGCAGAGACAATGTAATGAAGTGCTGTAGCTGTTCATTATTTAGGCCCTATGTTGTAATGAGAGAAACTTTGTCACATCCTTTTTCCCACTTTGGAGTTAACTTTCAGTGTGGACTCTCGCCTTGGACCAACCTATGATGTGTGAAGTGTTTCCAGATGTTTACCTCTACCAACAGCTCAAGACTCAAAGGGTCATAAACCGGCACACTATGTTATTGTAGCCACAGCACTTGTCTAAAGACTGAATGACCAGATATTTTTTGTCAGTTGTTTGATTTCACAAAAACATATTGTTCACTCCACATTGTGGGTTCATGTTCTACTAAACCATCCTGTCAATGGGCGGTTTATGACATTTAAGACATTTTTTTCCTGTTCTAGCTGTCTGTACCATTGCAAATCCTCATAATTTACAGTCACAAATTACAAAGATTGTAAAAACCCTTCTATGTTTCCATATGCTGTGTATTGTTTTGTTGCAGTTGCAACTGCAATTCATATTCAGGGGTGAAAAATCGACGTGCAATTGTTCTTTGTTACTAGAGTATTGCTTCTAGTCTGAATCCATAAAATGTTTTAGAGAAAGAAAACGTTTTTTTTTGCTCTCCTTTAAATCTTAAAACTTTCTTCTCAAGTCAGACAGGTCTAAATGTGGAATTGGTGGAGATTAAGATGCAGGGAATGCTCTTTTATTGAACAGAGCAGCAGCTTCAGTACTGGTTCATATTGCCTGGAAGCAGGCAGATTCCTTCTAGCTATACACTTACAGATACAGAGCAGATACACAGACCCACCTAACTTCCCGACAGCCCAACATGATATAGCACATACAACACTGCTGAACAACTTCCCAAGAGCCTTTTTGAGAGCCAGTATCAGTATGCTACATAGTCCCCCCCACCCTAATAAAAGCCACCCTGGCAATCTCAAGTCTGAGCAGAGTCCTACTTTGAGAGTCGGGCTACTTTGACTAGCCTTGTCACAATGCTGTCCTCATCTCATTGCTTTTTCTTCCACAGTCAATGTGCAGCCTTCTCTGTCATTTCACCTTTGAGTTTATAGAAATGCCTTTCTTTTCCAGTGTACTAGGGCAATAGAGAACCGCCACCAATGCTGGCTAAAACATCTGGAAAGCAGGCAGATCAGTTCTGAACATGACACTGCTGTGAAACTCCACAACAATAACATTTTTTACAACAAAATGTCTATCCACCTGCATGAGTCAGTAGCTGGATGCAGCACTTTTAAAACATCCAGTCAAGTTCACATCACTGTAAAATGAAACTACCCTAACTAGAGAAACTAGAGAATTTGTCTTTGTGTGAGGACTAGAACTAACGATAAGTACCTATATCACACATAAACAAAGAAAATGTGTATCTGTTATTACATTCGCTTACATTCACATTCACTTGAGTGACCCTGTACCTTGTATCTTGTTTGAAATGTCATTTGAAGGGAGTCTATTTTAAGTGAGTAAGATTTTGATATGATATGAGCAATCATGCTTTCCATGAATCGGTCCTTCTTTGTTCATTTTTGTGCATAAAGTTTTTATTTGAAGGTGTCCGCAAACCCAGAGCAAAATATAATACAACTAGAGATTCTCTATACAATATTATGATCTCAACAAGGACATCAGACGGAAAGATGAAGGCTTATGTCTCCTGAGAAAAAGACCTCAGTAATCTCATCTGTCTCCCCTTGAGTTTCAGTAATGATCTCAATAAAGTCATACGTTGTGCTCAAGATAAAATGATTAAAATGACCCAAACTAAGCATATTGTCGCTGTCCAATGAAAAACATTTATCTCCATTTTTGTTGATTTTTACTTTTATGCCTCATTTGATCACGAGTTATTGTTTACACTGTGTGGGAATTTCACGAAGAATGGATCGACAGAAATGGCCCCAAACTGCTTGGGAAGACGTCTGGTTCCATTGACTTCCATTGAAATTAAATGAGGTTTTTGGCCTCTCCTATAAAGTTGCCATTTTGGAGATACCTGTTTTTCTTAGGACAGTAACGATATTTAAATGGACTAGAAATGTACTTTAACATCTGCAAGTAAATTTCAAGCACACTATTGTTTTGTCTGCTAAATACATGTAATAAGTCTAGTGCATTTGACCAAAGTAGTTCTTAAGTGTATTTAATATAAGGTGTAGGTATATGGTATACATTTCCAGGTACAAATAATACTGAGTATTTTTGAATGAACTACAAATGTACTTAATATGTACTTTGATATTTAAGTATTTATTATTGGTGTCTCTTATAGGTAAATGCAATTAGTTCTATTTAAGTATATTTTTAATTGCTCTAATGATATGTACAGTCATTGTCAAAAAAGTAGTTGCAGTAGTTACACTGTGAGATATGCAAATGATCTAATAATAAAGCAAATCATTTTCACCATCATGACATCATGTCAAATCACCAAAGACTACAGTGGTGACTCTTAAGTGATAAGGTGGTGAGTTGGAGTGTGGAGGCACTGGGTCCAGCACCAAGATAAACGGTTTGTTGTGATGCATTGCATGTCTAGAAGGCCTGGTGTCACTCCACATCCACCCCTACCACAAAATCTGCAGGAACTGTGTAAAAATATTCAAGCTGCATGGGATGGATTATCGCAGAACACCAATAGGAACCTCTATAACTCCGTGACGAGATGTCTGGTATATTGTGTATGGCCTGATCTTGAGAGACACTACTTCCGTATGTGTAGCTCAATAAATATGGCCCTTATCAGTCTAAATCTATTATCATTTATTGTTCCTGATAACCTTTTCCTGATAACCTAATCTTCCTCCCCAATTGCATTGCAGTCCAACACTTCCTTCTGAATACAACTGTTCTATTGATGATGAGTGTATCATGATGTAGCATAAGTACATTGTTAGTAAATTAAACAGAGCACACTTTGAGTACATTAATCATGAGTGCAATGAAGTATACTAAGCATACTTAAATAAATGTACATCTCAGTTTAAGTCAAAGACTCATTTTTGTTGTTGCTGGAAACCTTTATAATCTTGTGCAGGTCTGAAGTATCTCTTGTTCAGTGGAATTTCTCTATAATAACTTTTACCATTACCTTTAAATCTCTTGAGCCACCAATTAGCAACATTTTAGGACAATGTTTGGACCTACGATCCCCACTGATTTCTTTTTGGGACCACTTACAGAAGGTTCAGTGGGAAGGAGGAAGTTCTCCAGCGAGGTGCGGCATCAACAACATTCCTGCAGGATGGTCCACTCCACATAGCTCCTCACAGCACAATAAATCACACGCAAGACACTTCAAGTTAAACTGAGGCTAAAGTCAGAGATACATTATCCAAACTCTCCCTTTTCTCTATCTTCACAAAGCTGGCAGCTGCTACCCACAAAGAGAGAATCACGGTTTAATGGGAGTTCCACTTAAATGCCAATTTTTCATCGAATTGTTGATCTGTTTACTTATCTGTCCATCTCTCTCTCTGGACCACGGCTACCTTCATAGACATGTTTTGATCCCAGCTCATCTTTTCTGAGAACTGCTGTTCTACTGCGGGCCCCTGAGGGTAAAACAGTGGTCTGCTCCTCCAATAGTTAGGCCCGCTCTTGTTCGTGGCCTTGAATAAACACTACACCAATACCTGTCATGTGAACCCATCATTTTTCCTCTGGCTGTTCCACTGTTTATACTACACAATTCTTACATCTATTCAAACATTTGCTTTTCAATAAACACACAGGAATAGGCAGCGACCTTAGCACATTCATTTATAATTTGTCACCTGATATTTATGAGTTCATTCAAGATTTTCCTTTTTTTCCCCCTTCCCTCTGCTTCTTCTTTCAGCCGTGAGATGAATCGCTCCCCAGGGCTCTTATGAGCTCCGATTCATTGGTCGCTTTCTCTCGAGCGTGTAATCAGCCGCTCAATTGCTGAACATCACCAATCACTGGGATGCAGCCCAAACCAAAATTAGCTTTAAAAGGCAGTGGAGGAAGGAATAGCACTTATCTGTGTTTAACATGCATTCAGTTTAATCTATCAGGCTCATAAACATCCCATTGATAAAAAGTGCTCGGTGGACAGATTACAAAATAATTAAAGGCAGAGTTTGGTAGGGAATGTAAACTTTGCGAGGGTCCCCGTTTCTGTTTATTTTGAAACAGCTGGGAAGAGCCGAGTCAGCTGCCAAAGCGTAAGCATCTGTTTGTCACTTTCATTTTAGCAAAGAGCTGCTAGAAACGGAAAATCCACTTCAGAAGCGTTCTCTCTCTCTGTCCCTCTCTCTCTCTCTCTCTGTCCCTCTCTCTCTCTCTCTCTCTCTCTCTCTTTCTCTCTCTTTCTCTCTCTCACACACTCTCTCTCTGTCCTCTCCCTCTCTCTTCCTTCTTCTGTCTCTCTCTCTCTGTCTCTCACCTCTTTATCTATCTATTTCTCTATGTATTCTTCTGCCTGTAACCTCCTTTCTCTCTATCCACTGGTTTCTCTTACCCTCTCTCTCTGTCACTCCATGTTATCTCTCTCTCCCCCTCTCTCTGTCAATCCATGTTATCTCTGTCTCTCTCTCTTTCTCTCTCTCTCTCTACCTCTGAACCTATGATTCTCTCCATTGGTCTTTCTCCGTTTCTCTCTTTCTCTCGCATTATCTCTCTATCACACAATAACCTTCATCTTCCCAATTCAATTATTCTGTATATTTTATGTATTCTATTTCTAAATTTCTCTATCTCTATGTCACTGACATCTTTAATTTTCTGTTTCTTTCCTTCTCTTTGCTTTGCTTTCTCTGTTTCCCTCAGTAACCAGTTTTCCCCAACTCTCCCATTCTCTCTTGTGTGCTCTTTCAACCCGTCTCTCACCCCATCTCCCCCATAGTGGATCACTTGTATGGTACCAGTCAGTGACTATCTGAGCTCTAGTCTGAGAACTAGATACCGTAAAAGATACTGCACTACCACATTCCACTAATATACACTCACTGTCTTTCCCCAATGACCCAATCCTACACAGTGTTCATAGCAGCCAAAGGGTTGTAAAGGGGATTTGTCAGCTTTGTGCCTGGCTTTCTGTCTCATTGGAGAGAGAGAGAGAGAGAGAGAGAGAGAGAGAGAGAGGGAAGGAGAGAAACAGGACTAGAGCGCTCCAATGATTTAAAGTGCTTCTGCTTGTTGGCGACTTAGTTCAAATAGGAGGTCCTCATGGAGAGCGAGCTGAATATATTCTTAATCCCTGCAAAATTGCTGGTCTATTTGCAGCCCCTGCTCTGTGCAGGAAACAGCAGTGCTGTCAGGTTTTGCGAGTACCTCACTGTGTATGTGAGAAAGCAGTAAATCAGCATTGCAAAATGTGACAGCGAAGAGTCATCAGAGCCACAGTCTGGCACAGCAGGGTGTAACTACAGTAAACTAGATCCATCTAGCAGGTGATACAATCTAATCTGTGAGTATGAGAGGAAGCGAGACGCTCGGAAGGGAAGTCGCTGTGCTATCGGCAGCGTGCCACGTGGAAAAATCGCACCCGCTCTGTTTACATACCTGCCGGGTGATTTATTCTTGTATATGATGAGCAGTCTAGTGACTATCACCCACACATTTTATTACGGCTTTGGAATGTTCATTCTGAGAGGGAACAAGGTTAGCGTTTTATCTGTCCGTCTCCAAATATGGTGCTCGTGTTCTCTCAGGCCTGTCATTCATCATAACCTAGTTTTCGTGGCTCTGGGAGCCTTCTTAGCCTTCGTGACTTTGGGATGGCCTTTCCTGGCCTTCTTAAGCCCTCTGTGATTAAAACTCTCGAAGGTAGAACGCTGCATTCGACGTGTTTGCTCTACAGGGTGAAATTTATGGGCCTTCAGTGTATGCTTCCAAAAAAACAAAAACAAAATGGTCATTAAAGTTCAAGCTGCAGGATTTTTCAAAGTATAGTCCAGATGCCCTCATTGTAATCTCACTCACACTTCGTACTTTAATAATCAATATATCTCAAAATACATGAAAAACATACAAGTTGCTGAGCCAGTTGCGATAAGATTCTTGTTTCTTACAGCCAAGTCTGAGTGTATTCTTTATCACGTTTGCAGTTCTACCAGTTCTGATGGGCATCTTGCCAGCACAGCCGCTCTATTTCTCCCAAATCCCTACCGTCAGCAGATTCTTATCAGCCTAAAATATATTGAAGCTTCAAGTGCTTGAGAGCTATACATATTTTTAAACCATTTGCTGTATTTTATTTCTATAAATGGGTTTTCTAGACACAGACTTTAAGACTGCTGTAGATTTTGGTGTGACTTCTTGTATTTGCAGTGTAGTTGTAGGATATAGAAATTGAACTTTATGGAATTATCTGCTTTTCTGCATAACATGCAGAAATATAATAAAATGTTGTCTGATCATTATGTAAGTCACAATTATAAACAAATGCAATCTAATTAGACCAATAACAAAGACTTGTTCTTCTCTTGTCTTCTACTGAGTACATTGAGTAACATCAACAATGCAAGCTAAAGAACAGGTCTACAGGTCTTCCTTTAGCAGCAATCTCATCCACCAAACATTTTCTGTAGACACAGTGAGGATGTTTAGTTCCCTACATAAGTGTTTTAATTCACTAGTTTTCTGACGCTTTGTTTGCACAGCCCTTTCAGGTCATACCACAGCCCCTTGATAGGGTTAAGTTCAGGACTTGGCCATTCCAAAACACAAATCCCCCCCAATCATTCTTTAAGGGTTTTACTTGTGTGCTTTGGGTCATTGTCTTGCTGCACCACCCAGCATCTCTTTAGCTTGAGGTCATAGACTGCGACCCTTACTTTCTTCTATAAAATGTTTAGATTCAGCTTTAAATTCTTTCCTCAGTGATCACAAGATGTCCAGGTGATGTCCATGAACTATCCTTTTCCCTCCAAACGTAGCATTAGGCGTTTGTACATTCCAGTTATGTCTCATCTGTCCGCAGAACATTTTATCATAAGCATGGTGGAACATCCAAGCTTAGGTAAGCGTGAGACAGGCTCCAATGCTTTTTTTGGAGAACTTTGTTCATTTGTCCTCTAAAGACCAATTCTTCCTTTATGGTGCTCTTACATGAACAACAAAAATTGTGTTTATGAAAAGACACCACAAAAATAAATTGACAAATGAATAAAGATTTTTGCACTATGTAGAGCCTTTTTGTAGGTCTTTGCTGTTAAACTTATCCGGTTAGGTTCTTTCTCAACTCTTTCAGGATTGATGCTCTTGGAGTGAACTCAACAGGATGCCCATTCCTAGAGGGAGTAACTTTCAATCCTATCTCCTTAAATTTTGCACCTTCTGCCGATTAGCTCTTGGAGAAGTCACACAGAGGTTCCTTTACTTTTTCTAATCATTACTGTGGATGTTACTCAATAAAAGCCTTTTTTGTGTGTTATCAGTTTGATTGTATTGTTCTCTAATTATGACTATGATTATGTGTTTGGAATTCATGCATTTCCAAAGACATAACTTACTTTTCCTTGCAAGTGTATATCCATGTAAATATTTCTTATCCCCCTCCTGTCTGTATTTTGTCCCATTTAGTGGATCTCGTAGTAAAACGAGAACAGAAGTCTTTGAGTGCTAATGCTGATGTTAGCTCTTTATTCCTGAATATGGCTACTGTATGTGTGGTGTGCTGCAGGGGTCAATCTGTGGTTCCATACCATTCTGGAGCCTCCCAGGCCTCTGCCCTGTCTGAGCATGGAGCTCTCCGTGGGGCTGGGTCACGACGGAGCCAGTGTGCTAGCCATCGATCAGTTCTTATCTGACCAGACCTGACAGTTCAGAAGCACAGCTGGGGGGCCAAGAGAGAGAAAGAGAGAGAGAGAGAATATGCGCTATGTTGTCCGTGCTTTTGCACTGGCTGGCTAAGCTGCACTGTCAGAGGCAAGCATAAGTTATGGGTGCCTCAGGGGTTTCTGATAAGACCACAGGGCCCTAGGACAGACAGACAGGCAGACAGACAGAAAGACAGGGAAAGGGAGAGAGAGAGAGAGAGAGAGAGAGAGAGAGAGAGAGAGAGAGAGAGAGAGAGAGAGAGAGACCAAGAGAAAAACACAGACAGAGATAGGCTTAGAGAGGTGGAGTTCAGAGAGACTAAATCAAAGTAAGTGATATTTTATGTCCATACACTGATTTAATACCCTGTGCCTTTTTGTGCCCCATGTAGATTATGCCATGAACTCCTGCCACACCTTTCACACCACAAGACTTGTTAAATTCTGACCGTGCAGCATTTTAACCTGGTTTTCTTGATGAAACTTTCATTTCAAACTTGTGCAAATTGATGGTTTCATAAACCAATTCAAGAACACTCAAAGTTGCATGCAGCACATTCAGTTACTCCACTACATTACAGCCAGTTTGAGAACTTGCATGTTTTGCATTGCCATACCGTTCTCGCTGCAGTGACCCAAAATACTATGCAGCTTACATATTTGCAGCATTTTAAACATCATTGTATATGTATTTCAGCTGTCACTGCTGTTATTTTCTTTTACCATATCTATATTTCTGTCTTTTATATATTGGTCTATAGTTCTTTACTACCTCCTACCCACATCTGTTGTGTATTTGTTAAGCCTTTGAAAATGAATGTTTGAGTAGCCTCTACAGTTATAGCCTACTTGGTGCTTTGCTCATCCTGCCCTAGAAGTACAACAAGTTTATTGAGGGGTGCAGCTTAGTCTCTCCTGCTGCAGTGATCTTCCATTATTTCCCAAATGAATATGAGCTTTGTGTATAGTTGGAAAGAGAAAATGATTTGGGCTATAGAGATCATGTTAACAGCAGGCTAAAGAAGAATAAACGGAGGCACAACCAGAAACTGATCTTTTTACAAATCTTAAATATGTTGGGTGTCTCTTTCTTTTCAACCATCCAATAACCACCTTCTCTTTTCATTTCTTCTGTGATCCAGTGAAATCAATGGTATGAAAGCATGTCTTTTGATATGATCATGTGATGCATTTCTGGCTTTGTGCTATCTATGTGGTTCCTCTTGGTTTCACCAGCACTTACATCTGCTTGTAAATATTTAGTATATACTAAGCTCAGTGTGATGCTTCTGCTATAACTAGATTATGTTCTGCTATAACTGGCTTATGTTTAAACTTACATACAGCTGGTGCAACTGGCTCAGGCCCTTCTCGTCTCCCAGTGAAGACCTTCATTCGCTCATTAGAAATGGAAAAACATGGTGGCAGCTCTTTGCTGAACATATTTCTCCTCAATGACACTACATATATTAATATACACATCTGTTGTAAGCTTCAAATAATAGATAGATTGTCTTCAACAAGCATTGCAAAATAAAATAAAAAAAAGTTCATTTGATGTTGATTTTTATTTAGCTCAGCATTAGCTGTTAAAATCCCATAGGGATAGCTGAAATGATCATCATAAGGGTGTTTTTATTTCCATGTTTTTTTCCAGGTTTTGACAATCATGGCTCAAGTCTAATGGCCACCACTGCCTAGAAATGGTAGGGTGGGTTTAAGCTGTTTAAACTGAATATGCAACCTCAATTTCTGACTTGGAAATAAAGAATAGTGTTCTCTTTGGAGCTCTCTGTTGCCTGTATGCATGGTGCACCATCAAAAGTTATTAAGGCCACAGTCTTAATCAGCCAAAGCACACATCTTTTGGTTATGACCCATATATTTGGCATTAGATTGATAGTTTGTTTCTAACAATATCTACTTTCACTGAGGCATACATGTTTTATAGCTTAAATGTGGGCAGGCCAAAAATTACATACATTCTAACTTAGACTTTTTAAACCAAGTTACTTGCAGATTTAGAATGAAAACCTGAAATGATTCTAGAATGTAATATTACAAGATGCTGTTGTTAGCAAACACCGTTTGTTAAACCATAATTAGAACTTTTGGTTGCATAGCATTTTAAACACTCAATACTATGTCAGTGCTCATCAAGGGGTTAGCAGAGTATCTGGATTTAAACCAGACTACCCCTGAATATCCTGAGAAGACTGAATATGCAATTAAATCATGAATATGTGTAATGTGAAAAAGGATATTGCATGAAATCACTTTACTGATGTATTTTTCATACTTAAATTTACTTATATGAAGAACTGTTTAGATCTGGGCTTGGGTTTCTCAACTTTATAAAACTCTGTTGAGCAAGCTGACAACGGTAAACCTCGATATGTACATTAGTGTATATAACTGCTTATTAGACAGGTAGTACCTAGTATTTATATTTTCTACTGTAAAAACCTCCCTGCCATACACAGTCATATTATAGGAGTGTCCAGTTTCACCTACCTTATTATTCCACTATGCAGATGTAGATGCAGAGGCTGTGCAGTTTATAACCCCCACTCCACTGCTTTGATCAGTAGGCTGTTTCTGACCACAGGAGCATTGCTTACCAGATTTTATTTGGGTGGTAAACCATTTTCAGTACAGCTGTGGCACTGACATGGTAGTGTACTGATATCAGGCAGTGTCATTGCCAGCAGAAGAGGGCCCAGCCACCCAAAAATGTCCATCTAGGAGCAACTCTGTGGTTAGAAACTGACCACTGCGGAAAGACTAGAGGATGACTAATGCAAGTTGTGTATCAGCAGATGGGCTGCAGCCCTGCACACCAAGAAGTGACGCATGTGAGTGTACACCAGGGATAACATCATGATGAAAACTGTGGCGTGCATAAGGAAAGAGGTCAAGGTTGACTGCTAATTCAGATTTTTACTCAAGACTGCTGCTAGGAGAGATCTGTAAGACTTTTTGCATGGAGATCTATGGATGGAGATTAGATAGAGATTTCCAGCATATTTGTAATGACTGGTATTCATTTGTAATGATTAGAATGGACAATAATGAATGTAAGCCTGCATTGTTTAGAAGAAGCCTTTAGAATATTTTGCATGAGCATTTCGAATACTTCCATGTGTGCGGACGATCTAAGAATGGACTAGAAGAAGCACTTGTTAATGAAGTTCTTGGGGTTCCCCAGCCTTTGCCTGTGGCATGTGTTCCTCTTGGTGGTCCCTTCCATCATTAGCAGAAATGTACAGTCCTCAAACAAATCCAATTATTGTCTGACCCTCCCTCAGCACTTCGCTGGCAGCAGAACTAATAGTGTCCCCATGTCCACAATGGGCATCTCAGACGGTTATGAGTCAGATGCCTCTCTTGAGGAGAATAAGTGATTTATTGAAACTTGTGTGTGCCATTTAATAGGGGTCATTGTGAGTAGGAAGAGATGGAGACTAGGGTCGGGTGGAGGTGCGTGGGGGGACTTCTACTGGTTCCACAATCATGAAAGCTGTCTGATAGCAGCCATGAGGAGACGTTTGTGACATGTGAGGATTGATAGACAGACTTATCCGAACAGACTTCAGAGGGTGATAAGCTTGAGAGGCCGGTTCACATAGTAATAGGCCTGAGGATGGACCTGAGGAGCCAGGGTCACTCTCTAAAACCTTTGGACCTCCAAGCTTTCAGTAAGAAGTAGATACAAACTGCACATTCAGAGCCTGTGCTTTCAACTGCTCACTTAAGCACTCTAATGTCAAGAAGTATGTTTGACTGATGTGAAACAAAAGCCCATTTAAACAGGATTGCTTTCACTGGCTTGCAATTTTATTGGTGTTCTATAATGTACAGGCAGTCAAATTCAGACTGTTAGCATTCATTGATTTTTCTTTTATAAGATATACATTGTGCGTGTAAAACGTTGAAACTGATATAAAATACTAATATAACATGCTGGTAAATTGGTTTTGGTAGCATTTGTTTTATTAGTAAATCCAATCCTTTTGCCAAATTAAAATGATCACACTTAACTATTTGGGTAGTCATATGGCATATGGTATTGCAAACTATTGGGAAGGAAGATTTACCAGGAAAGGTTACCACATCTTGAATATTCTCACACTGTTCCTGTAGATTTTGCAGTAGGGGTGGAGGTCATGCATGACAACAAACCATTTGTCTTGGCATTGACCACACTTTTATTCATTTTTAATTCGCCACTAAAGATGACCCGCTGCTATTGTGAGTCACTCCATGACAGTCATGCTAGACACCATTGCAGTCTTTGGTGGCGTAATGTGGGCAGTCTGTGTAATACCCTCATGGAGGACATCACTGCTTACTGAAATTGTGTCTGCAGTTGTGGCTGTTGGGTCATTTAACTAAAGCGTTAAGCCCTGTCTATGCTTATGTCACACAGCCGACCATGAAACTCAAAATGTTTGCAAATGTTTTGTAAAACCTTCCCACCAAGTTTCATTCCTGTCAGTTGGTTTCTTCTAGGTGCAACTATTTGTGCAACTATTCTTTTGAGAATGAGTGTACATCAAGGCATTAATTCCAAAATAATATATATTTCCATTCAGGTAAATTTCAGGGATAAAGAGTTTTGGAAAAGAAAATCAGCTAATGTTAATGGAAAACACATTTTTTTTATTTTTACATTCATTATTATATAGTACTAATATTTATTGTATGTATAAAGCCCAATCTCAGCTACATAGATGAGGAAATAAAACGTGTGTCCATATATTCTGTATTGGGAGCAAGAAGCATAGTACTGTAGCTGTTCTGGTATAGTAGTCAAATAAACATTGAAACCAAGTTTGTTGCATAATTCTATCATCAAGAATCACGCCAGAAATCTTTCCAAAGCCATGATGTCCCAGAAAAACAGAGAGAAAGCCAAAACCATTCCAAATATTTAAATCTTTCTTTGGGCCTTTCAAATCCTAGCAAATGAAATCATATTGAATCTAGTCAATATATGTTCTCATTTTGAATTTATTTAACTTTTCTACAGTGTTTTCCATCTTTTATTCTACTGGCAGGTACTGCTGCTTGTTTCAAGGAAAGTTATCTGCCTACAGAAAAAGACACGTTTAGTGCAAATGACAAAAAAACAAGTAAAATATCCAGTAGAATATTACATTCACTATTTTAACGTTTCTAAACCTAAACATTTAACCATATAAACAATATAAACTTCCAACAGCATTTGCAGGCATGGAACAGTTGCTAAATAAAACAGTGCTGTATGCTCGCTCCCAATACACTGTATGCTGTCATGGAGAAGCCTGGGACCACAAATAGACTACTGTTCAAGTGGACGTGGTGTAGAGATAATTGCACTGGATGTGCTGTCTCATAGCTGAAACATAACTCATACTGGCTGAATGACAAGGTACACACAGATCAAGCGAGAGATCTTGTTCTGAGATGGGTTTCAGAGACAGACAATAAGATTAATCTGCTGGTGAGAGCTCTTTGCACAACCAAGTACACCATTCTATGCTATTCTCTACCTGACTGACTCGTAGCCTCCGGCTAACATGGAAGCTTTGTTTGTGTTTGAACATGAACACGTTTGCAGACATTCAGAACGCTGCTTTAGGGTCTCTCTCAAACACCAGTCTGCAGACAGAAAGACAGACAGTAAATCAGATGGGCTCTCTTTGTGAACGGTATTGAGATGGGTTAAGAGAAATTTGATCCATATTCTCTTCCAGAGTGCGTCACCAGCCACATGCTCACTCTTAATGACTGCACATATACTTTTAATTCCACCCATATGTCAGATCCCTTTTGGAAAGAATTTGTGTATTTGTAAATGTCACATTTCTTGTAAACATGTCTCTCCACCCCCACATGCACCTAAATGCATATTGTTGCTGTAGGACCAAAAATCCTCTCCAAAATGGTAACTTTTCAGGAGAAGGGAAAAACATTCTTAATGGTTACTGTAAAATTAATGTAACAATGTTCTATATCATGTACCTTTGGAGCTTTCCTAGTTGTCGCTACATTCTAAGATTTTTGACATGATGTATAGGGCAGCTGCTATTCTCAAAATGTGGTCAATATTTAAAAATGGCACATACAGAAAATAAAGGTGCCCAAAAGCTTCTTTGGAGAGGTTTTCTAGCACTGTACTTCCAGATCAGGACCCATGTAGGATCTGCTCTTCCACTGTTTCTTCTGAAATCAAAGGTATTTGTCCCCTTTTTTGCTGTAGTAACAGCCTCTACTCTCTTCTAGGAATGCTTTACACTTGATGTTTGAAAATAGCTGCTGGGATTTGATTACATTCAGACTGCAATAGCACAGTGATGTCAGGTGTTAATGTTTAATTCTAAATCCCTCCAACTCATCTCACAGGTATTGACTGGTGCTTCATCACTCTAGAACAAAATCACACCTGCTCTTCCAGTGGTTCAGTGGTCGAGGGTGTTAATACTGGTTTTATACCACTCATGCTTTAGGCATGGTGTGGGCTGTGTAGGCTCTGTGTAGACAGTTTGGCTATGTTTCTGTACAAACCTTTGAGCAAGGTCAATAATTTTTTGTCTGGTTAGCTTACAATTTTTGATTTTTCAGTGTTTACTGTGACCAACCTATACCTTAAATGCAGCTTCTATTCTTAGTAGGCTTTGTAGCCTTGTTTTTAGTTCTTCAGTGAAAACTGCAGCTACATCTCCAAAGTTGAGTCTTAGAAAATGGTTTAGCATTTTTACTTCTCCAAGTAATTTCACACATTCAGTGATATTGACATTGGTATTGATATTGTGACAGTGATATTGATATTGGTCTGGACACAGAGTAGGTCACTTGAGTGTTCTGAGAACACTAGCCTTTGTTTGACGCATATATCTTCTTTTCTGAGTGAAGGCTTCTTGACGGCTACAAGTCCTTTCAGACCCATAGCGCTGAGTGGTCTTCTCACAGTGGAAGGTTAGATAGAAACACCTGTGGATTGTTTTAGATGTGAAGCAAGAGTGCAGCTTCATTTTCTCCTCTGTTTAAAAGATGAAAGTGTGGTTTATCTGATTGTAACAGGTCCAGGTTTTGCATGATTGTTTTAATTATGTTTTTTTTATTTCAGTGTTGGAAACCCTTGCTTTTCCCAAATGTTTTTTATTTTTATTCTTTCAAGGATGCTGTCTGGCTTTTGCATTGTCCTGCAAATGCATTGCCAAGTTGAAACTTTTTTTTCCCTTGGGAGATGAGGAAAGAGAACTATATAAGAGTTTACATCAACAAATTAACGAACAAGCGTCTACTGGGGACTGACAGCTTTTGGGCCCAGTTTTTCAAGTGTCTCTAAGTATCTTCAGACATAGATTAGTGTGAATGACTGTGTTAAGCACTTATCCACTAATGCAATGTCATGTGGTGTCTGCCGTCCAAGCTTGTCTTACAATTCCTGTGGTTACTGTTTTTCAATATGTGGTTTGGTGTTTATTCTGTGTGGTGGGTTGTAAAATGTATATGTGGGTGTGAGTATATTTCCATTTACATGCTGTCATTGGGCAGATGCTCTTATCCAACACAGCTTTTGGTTCCCAAACAAAATAGTGTCGATTAGCATCTCTAGACGTTCGGTGCGTATGATGGCATAGACGCCTCCCAGCCAAACAACCCTGGGACAAAACCTGGAATGGAGCCAGACTGATAAAGGTGTTCTGACCTGTCAATCAAACTTTCTTCCTTCCCCCACATCATCTGCCCAGCGACTGTCTCATGATAGTGAATAGGCATCAGGTAACAAAGGCAAAATCGACAGTGGGAGAATAGCATGATTAAAGTGGCTTTACAGGCTTAGTGGTCAATCAACCAGTGGAGCAGAGAGAGAGAGAAAGAGAGGGAGACACTTTCTCTCCAGAGGAATTTTCTAAAGGTTGGCAGAGCCGTGCACTCGGGTTGTCGGAGGGCAGATCTAAATAAACGTCGTGCTGTTTTCATTTGCGGTATTTGCTGAAGGGTCCTATTTACCGTCCATGCATAAGCCTCTTGTAAACAATACAAGTTTTTTTTCTTCTCTTCTTTAGATGTGTTTTGCTGGTGGAAAATTCAGCATGGAAATTTGGCCAGAATTGGAGTGAATTGCAGAGAGTTTCTTTGCACTTCTACCCCACACTTTTCTCTATGGCTCTTGTACTCTCAGATCATCCCTTTTCATTTTACGCCTTCTAATCATTTTCTCCACAGACACACATTCTTCAGCGTACGCCCGCTGAAGCCCTTATTACCATTAGTGAAAATTGCAGCTTGCGCCGTCACCAACGCTGCCATCTTCCCTACACATCACCCCCAACCTGCCCGCTAAATTTCTCAGGACAAGAGCATATTTTGGTAGCGATTAGAGACAGGAAAAATAGCGCGGTCCATGTCCACTGAGCTAGGGTGGCGCAGGATTCTTCGTGTGAGGCACACCTGCACCTCCTTACTGGGGAAATCTGGAATCCTCTTTGTGGCAGAGATGCTTGGAATATTGCAAATCAAAGAGCTAAAGTAGAGAGATCTTTGGAGAGATGCCACAGAAGAAACACTTGCTGGTTCCCTGAAAAACATTTCAGTGGATGGTTCAGCAGACCATTTCTGTAAATGAGATGTGTAAACATTTTAAGCTTCTATAGCAATTAAAGGATTTTCTTAAAGCCAAACATCAGAGCCAAGTACCATTTAAGAATCATTTAGAATCCTGCTGTTGTGTAGGTTTGTCAAACTTTAAAAAGGTTATTCACACTCTCATTTCCAGAAACGGTTCTATTCAGAATGATCCATTGACCCAAATTGAGTTTTTCTACTGAATTACTCCAAAGAACAACTGAACAATGTTTTAAGTTTAAAGTACCTTCATGCTATGCAAAGCATCTTGCTACCTTTACACTCTGTTCTATACACTCGTATCTCAAACATGGTTCTTTATTGGAGCCAAGAATAAAGTTCCTCTATAATGACTCAAAAAAAAAGTCGCCTATGACTGAAACATACCTAATAGTGTAGATAACAGCTGTGATTTGATTTGGCATTGTCCACCTGCCAACACAAACTGGGCAGGCACTGCTGTCTCTGATCCACTTATACTAGTGCAACACACACTTACACACCACCACCATGTCAGTGTCACTGCAGTGCTGAGAATAATCCACCACCCAGACAATACTTACCATGTGGTGGTCCTGTGGGGGTCCTGCCCATGTTCAGTAACAAGATAAGATGACTATTTGAAGCCACACATTAGAGAATCACCCTAAGGTACATACATTATTAACCTAAAGCTATTAAATTAATATGCCGGATTACACTATTCCATTTAACACATTTCCAAGAAAATCACTGAACTATGATTAATGCAAATGTTGATAAAAACCCACAGGCATAATCTGGTTATGGAAAAAAAAAACAGGGGTTTTTATTTTTTCCAAGTTGATTCATTTCAGGGGGAGCTGATGTTTAAGACATCATTAAAGAGAGGGAGTTGCTCAGAAGTGCACTCATATTAGAGAGCCATCTCGGAGAGGAGGTGTTTAGGAGATGAATGAATCACTCCTGGGCAGATTCAAACGATTGCTTTAGATGGAAGAATGTCATGTAGTCATCTCCCACTCATCTTTAGAGAGAGAGAGGAAGAGAGAGAGAGGCCTATACACATCCCCTTGTTTCTCATCATTAGGACACTTCGAAACACATCTGCTGCATTACTGAGTCTCTCCCTGCTGGAATATAAAAATGGACACTTAGCTCTGAGGTTAAGACTAACATGAGTTAATGCAAACGCTCTGACCCTGCCGAGTCCATCACACTTACAGCTGTACTAATCCCCTGATAACATTTACAATAAAGGGAATAGGTTGAGTGGTTTAAAGGTGGAGAAGTGAGGTGCTGTGCAGTAATATACAGTGCTAACACTGTGTTTGTAATCTCAGCTGCAGGAAGTTAGTCTGATAGCGGAGCGGTAGCAGGAAGAGACGTCATACTTCTGGCACAATGTCCAGTGACTTCATGAAATTACATCAAAACTCACACTGACATCATATCCTGTCTCAGAGTGCTCACAATACTATCTGGTCTGAAGCAAACAGCTTATACAAGGCTTTCATTTCCACACAATAACTGTATACAAAAATGATACAAAGATTAACACTAAAGTGCAAATTCCTAAGACCACCTTTCATTTATTTTGTTTTCAGGCTCTTCAAATTGTTTTATACTTGATATTTTTGAGGGCATTACAAAAAAATTAATCTGGAATCAAAGTATGGACATTTTATTCCAAGCAATTTTGTAGTATTTTTTTTTTTTTTGTAGTCTATTTTTTCACACAGTGTCAGGAGAAGCTCCTGTGCTGAAATGATATGTATATAAAAATTAAACCACCCATGACCAACTCTAGACCCCAGGATCACTGAGTGTGTTCTGAATTAGTTTTTGTTGGAGGTGTGGAAAATAGCGCTGTACATTTCTGAAAGTGCATCTATGGAAAAGAGTGGAAGCTACTACATGTGAAGACTGGACACACTAAATACTGTTTTTACTTGTTGAAGGTTTTTGAGTAGATTTCTGTTAAATGTAAGTTTCCTGCTTTTGTTCTTGATGATGAAAAATTA
Organism: Prochilodus magdalenae; assembly: GCA_024036415.1. Classification (NCBI taxonomy): domain Eukaryota; kingdom Metazoa; phylum Chordata; class Actinopteri; order Characiformes; family Prochilodontidae; genus Prochilodus; species Prochilodus magdalenae. The sequence goes on from JAMWET010004931.1 coordinate 84,864, forward strand.
ACAATGTGCACTTGATTGCCAGTAGGACTAAAAATTAAATTCATTGAAGGGAGGTTTCTGACTTTTACACTATACTGGACCTTTTTCTTGTACCTTTGTCCAGAAAATTAAATATAATAATTTCTTTCTTTATATTGTATGACTTATTTATCCCTCATTTTTCCCTACACTCCAATTAATTTTAAGCTAACCTTGAAGTCTACTTGAAGTGCGGTTAAAGGTACCTGTTAGTATAATATATGTATAATATAAAAATATTATCAATATTACCTAATTATATTATCTAAATATTAATTTTTAACTGATATTAATGCTACATATGAGCATGCGTGGCATGCTGCAGATTAGCAATCACTCCGGTTTTAATCAGACTCCTGAGCTGCCCTGTGTGAGAGGTGGACAGCAAGCAGGCCACGGTTCAGACTGCAGTGATTTAGGGCTACATTATGCTGTTTCCTGTCGCCTCTGTCCCTCTTCCTGCGGAAATGGAATTGCAGGAGCTCCCTGATCTTGCCTTAAAGAAAAGCTATAAAAAAAGCGGAGTTCCCTGACCTCACTCCTTCATCTCAGGATTGGAGGAGACAGTGTACCGATTCAAGGCCACAGCGTTCGTTTTATATAGCTGCCTCGTAATGGACCCAGCAGCAGCAAAAACTATGCTGTAAAAACACAGCCTGTGGCTTTAAGACTAGACTCAACTGCATGCCACACACACACACACACTAGTGTGTAGAGTTGTGTATGGTGTTTTGTGGTCTTCTGAACGGGTGTGTGAAAGTGCTGCTGTGCTCCACCTAACCCAGCTCTAACCTTAACCTCTGCAACCAAAACATTAACTTTGTCTTCTTTTACCTTTGTCCAATAAAAGCTGCAGTTTTCATGGAAGGGGTGGTCCTCCTGTAGAACAGACTAATGTCCCCACAATCACATTCAAGTTTTCATCATCCGTGGGAGGAGGTGGGGTGGTGGTAGGTATACAGGAGGAATAAATACTAGCACACTCACTGTAATATCATTATATCACAAGCCGGCACTGTTACCATAGTCATAGTTCCAGTTCCCCTACCATGGGCATTGCGCAATGTGGTGCCCATGCTTCATTTCCATTGCAAAACAGTCAGAGGGAATTGCTAAAATGAGATGATTAAGTGTAATGTGTTCGCATACACAAACAATTGATACAGATACTGTAAATCGCACTTATCAGGGCAATCCTTCTTGCTCCAGTCATTTCATACCCTTGTAATGAGCTAATGAGTTGCAGAGCAGCCGTTATCTGGAGCTGCATTTTTCCAGCCTCTGTTATTATCAATGTCAACGGCGTGTGCCAGCTATGAAATATGATGTCACTTCTGTGGCCTTAAAATGGTTTGTTTGTGCATGCATGCGCAATGAGGCAATCACTGGCGTCGGCATAAAATGTGCTAATGTTGCGTAGCCATGAAAGCATACCATTATACCGCTGTGTGAATACTGGAGCGGTTCTGGATTGAAAAGTCTTTAATAAAAGAAATTATTCATTATTCAGCACAAACGTTCATTCAGTAATGAAGTACCTGCATATTATAAAGCTGAAAACAAACAGGCCATTAATGATGGTTATTTACAACTCTTATGCATTAAGAAGAAGGTATCCAGTTGTTTCATTCATTCATTCATTCATTCATTCATTCATTCATTCATTCATTCATTCATCCATTCTTGGATTTATTCCCTCCCACTCTTTCCCCATTTCCTCCTCACATGCGCAAACAAAGTGCTTTCCTTTTCAGTCCTTGGGAAAAAGGGAGCAATTTCTAGAGCAAATTATATGGGTGCATTCCACCTCATATATATGCCACACATTTCATCAGGAGAGCACTTTTGGGGGAGGTGGTTAAAGGGGCCTGACGTTCAGCTGCAGCTCGACTCAGCACACAGCCCATTCATTCCTGACCTTGCGGCCCATATGGATCAAACAGGCTGGTGGGCTGATCTCAGGTCAGTTAAGCTCTGTTTGCAATCACATTCAGGATGATTTGAAAGGAGAAAGCTGACCCACAGCAGCTCAGGACTAGGCTCTATCTATCTATCTATCTATCTATCTATCTATCTATCTATCTATCTATCTATCTATCTATCTATCTATCTATCTATCCAGGCTACCCTCAAAGTTATATCTTGTACCCTCAAAGTTAGTGCCTGTAGTTAGGGAACATATTTCTGTCAGTCTGTTTATACAGTGTATCTATAATTGTTTCATCATATGCTAAGATTTGAACATCCTTAATCAGATGAGTATTCTGTAGTAAAAATTAGTGAACTGAATGTCAGTTTATGGGATTGTTTGGGATAATTTGACATTTGAACAGCTGGTCTAAAAAATCAAATGTAAAACACATATTTGACTGAAATTTGATTTAATAGTACTTATAGAATATGAACTTGAACAAGATTCGATGCATGTATGCCAGAAAGTGTTTTGCGGCTCTGTTGGATAGACACAAAACAAGTTTTTAAAAATCCCATCGTAAAAGATATCTCACTTACTCATCTTCTGAATTACTTTATTTGCATGTTTTGCGGTTGGTGCTAAAGCTTATCCCACCACTCTTTGAGAGGAAGGCTGGAAACAGACACACACTTTCACCCACACCCAGGAGCGATTTAGCCTCTCCAATTCACCTGCTAGCCTCTAGTCTGTGGAAGGAAATCGGAGCACCCAGAGGAAACACACCCCGACATAGGGACACCAAGCAAACCACACACATGAAATCACCCAGGCCAGGAATCAACCCTTGGCACTTCTTGCTGTGTGTACACGTAATAGACAAAGTTTATCAGACAATGAAAAGCTGACATGGTGAAGTTTCATTTACAGAATAATGCTGCGTAATGTTTATGCTTATTCTGACAGACTGCAACACACTACAGAAGATTTCATTACGTGATTAATTGAATAATAGTCGATTACTAGTCAATTAAGTGATGCACTACCATTCAGTTTAATGCAGCTGAGCTCCATCTTTCCTATATGTAAGGATGCGCGTGTCTAGGGCCTGTATGTTAGCTGGATTGAAGCACTTGTTGGTCCGCAACAGGCCCAGCTCAGCTGCATGGCTGATTTATCGCTGCAGCCGTGCGGTTTGGGTAAAGCCGCCCCACGGCCGCGTGAGAAAGACATATTTCTGCACAGGGGAAACCGGGTTTATTGGTTGACGAAACCTCAGAGTTCCAGCTGTTTCCGAGCACCAAGAAAAGACCCGCAGCATTACTCACGTCCACCTTTCAGAGGGAGAGAGAGAAACAACACCAGAGAGGGAGGAAAAGGGAGTTAGAAAGATTGATTTGTTTCAGTCTGAAGCAGGCAGCCATATCAGTGTCCAAGCCTGAATCATGCAGGAGTAGCTTATTAGAATAACGACATCAATATTTCATTCTACGTTTAAAGTTCTCACATTAACTGCAATGTTCCTTTCACCTCTATATGAAGTCCACTGTGAGCACTGCATTGAAATGACTTATTATGAAAAGGTGAATACCAGATCCATTTTTTTAATTTCCAGTCAAAATGTCCATTAAGTACAAATTATTTTCATTGGGTGTTTCTGAGGAAATCTGAGTAGAAAACAAGAAAAATCAGGAAAACCAAAAACTGCAGTTAGATGTCAATGTCAGTAAAACAGGATATAGAAACCATGGGCAAGACCTGGTCCAACATCAGAACTGTCACTGAAGGTGTACTTATTTTAGTGAGTAACATTACTAGCCTAGCTAATAAAAAAACTTACCATTAGCATGTGCCTGTTTACCTATAAAACTGTCTGACTTTCTATGTGCTAAACTCAAGCCACATGTAATCTGCTTCATATGGTTTTAATATGATGTGTAAATAGTTAAATGCTCAGTGACATACTGAAGAATCTTCTCAGGAGTAGTGCACTGAGGAATTGAACAGCTTGGTTTCGCTGGGTGCTTTGTCGTTGCCAATGTGCATACCTCCATTACAATCAATGGTTTTGAATTTCTGGATGCTGTGTGAAGCAGTGCGGTGCTTCTGGTGTGTTGGCCTTAAGAATGCACTTTGGAGGTGTGGCAGAAATATTCCTGAAAAAAAGATATATATAAAAGATTAATTTATGGATTAATGCTGAATGGTCATTTTGACAGGAAGCAAAATAAATAATGGTTAGTTTTGTACAGCACTGTGCATTACATCAGCACAGTTTTGTTTTTCATTTCCTTACTTTGCTTATCAATAAATGCATACATGTAACATATTTTATTTATGTGGAAACATTACATTCAGTTGAACCCCGATACAGTCAACACCAGTTCACCTCAAACTCCAACTGACCGCTGCTGCTTTGATAAACAGACAGCAAGCCAGCACAGATGTGTCTTTCCCCCACAGTCAAACTTCTGCATTTAGATTCAGTGCTTTGCCGTCTATCGTTAAACAAATAAGTCTGTAACAACAGATAAAGCATGACATGCACACAGGACTTCCACGGGTAAACAGGCCTGCGTCATAGCTTTTATTCTGGCTCTCAATGGAGCGATGGGAAAGTGTGAGTCAGACCACTGTCTTATCTATGTATGTCCTGTTGGTATACAGGGTGCAGTGGATGGAACTCAACAGTGACATTTCACTACATGTGCAGTTTAGGCTGTTTTCAGGCTGTTCCCTCTGTGCATACACTGACAGCACATAGAAACAAACAGAGACATTTACTGGAAGTGTACATTCTAAACTTTCAATCCAAAGCAAAGATGTTGCCTGTTGGCGATGCTCACAGTGGACTGAGGGGCTTTCAGTCATAATGATCAGGATAACGATAACACTTTAATCTCAGTCTGGAGCAGCAAGATACCGGCACCATGGCAGATGACATCCCAGTCAGTCTTTTAGATAAACAGATCTCAGTGAAGTTAAAGTTTTGTCTTCCTTAGCCCACTAACAGTGAGCTGTCAGAAATGTAGTAAACTGATCCCAAGCAATAGCAATAAAAAAAATGCGGTTATGAAGGTAATAACTCCACACTGTGGTCGATATCACATGATCCTGGTATTGTGGTTATACGGTTACTGTCCTAACTTAAACCCTTTAATTACCAAGAGTGTCTTCAGTGGTGGAAAGCAACGCTACCTCTTGTTTTACTGCTGTTTGTATCAATGCCAAGAGCATTTACTCTTCCTTTCATTCGCTACCTGATGTTAATTGATCTAACTTGGAGCAGGACCTTCAACATAATTAACAACAAGTAAGAATATACTCTTAGAGCAGTGCTACTTCTTTATCCTCTCATGCTGAATTGGTTCAACTCAACCCTACAGTGACTCACTATCTTGTTTTAGGGTACAAAGTGTTATTTGGGCCAGAGCTAACTGGTTAGCATGCTAACCTCAGTAGATATCCCTGCAAAACAATACATAACATCTGTGACATGCATTCAAAATAGTTATGTCATAACATTCAGTTGATAATATTACTTAATATGCAAATTTATTAACAAAAGAATTACATGTTGGCATTCCAAGAAAAAACACTGTCCAATGAAAAACAGGTATGTCAAATTTTTATGCATCATTTGAACACAACAGCGGCCATTTACATTGTGTAAAAATTTCCTGTCAAATGAACCGACAGAAATTGCGCAAAATTGACTGGAAAAAATCCATCAAAGTTGTTTTTATCTTCACCTTCAAAGTTACCTTTTTTACAGTTTGGCCATGTTTGTCTTTTGTGGAAATTAAACCAGATACATAGCAAGCCCAACATGCAGACACATAGCTGTTTAAAAATTGCAAAACAAAAGTTACACTAAAATCATTATGTATTTTTTTTTAAATAATTACATTGTTATTACTATGTAATAAAGTTACAATAATAATAACTATATAATAAGTCATATGAGTGTGAAATCAAGAATCAATGAAAGAATGTCTGATTATAAGGCTAATGTTAATGGGCATGAGTCCTGATGAACCAGTTATATTCCTCCTTTAATTAATTAATCTGTAGCAATAGCACATAACGTCTATGTTTACGAAGGCGGTAGCACCTGGCTGCATATTTGCTGAATCTCACCTGCTCAAAGAGAGGTAATGAGATTATGTGTGCGTGTAGAAGTGTGTTTTTGTGGTAATGCCGTGTGGTTCCTGTTTGCGAGGTTGCCATGTCCTCAGGCTGTGTGGCTCTATAGTGCGTCTCAGTAAAAGTGCTGCTGGCCATGGAGACATTTAAAAAGCTAATGACAACATCTGCCCACACACACCCGGCTGAGTATAGACACAAACACACAGACCTTCTATTTATTTTACAGCTGTTTAAAACAATCAAGAATATAAAAGTATGAAAATAGCTAAATCTATAATCCATGTTTTTCAGAATATCTACAGTTATCAGTGTGATCAGCTCATGGCACACTCTGTCTAGTATTTCTCTCTTACAGCAACAGGTGTCCCAGCAGCCTGCATTGTCCCAAATGACCCTATCTTGCTTGCCCATCTCTCCCATTAGACTTTTGCCTTTATTTCTGCCCCCTCTTTTCTTTTAACAAACTCGACCTCTCTCTCCCTCTTTCTCTCCGTGTCCTATCATTCATCAGCTTGAGCGGCCGCTGTTTGATCCCTCATGTGATTATGGGTAATGATGTTTCTGGCAGGAGCTGGTCTGTATGCTGGACAGATCGAGCAAGCGTGCCACGGTGCCGACCTTTCGTCCAGCGGCCCACGGACCCCCGGGGGGGCTTTGGGACGAGGGGGCCATGGAGCCAAATTAACTTATCTTGTCCATTTGTTTCTCCTAAAACAGATTAGAGTGAGGGGGGCCGTACTGGAGGCTCCGGACCCCCCACCCTGCCTGAAGCCCAGCAGGCGCTTAAGGAGTTTCGCTCATGGAGCATTAACCCCTGTCACACATTAGCTCTTACCATGGCTAATTGAGCGCACTTGAGTCAATTGCAGCATAAGACTGCAAATCATCAGCTCTTTCAGGCCATGTGCGTGTACTGTTCTCTTTTCAAACTTGTCTTCTGTTCGAATGCTATTTGCTCCTTGAATTCTAGTCTTATTATTCAGCTAATAATCTGAGGCTGACTTTGCGTGATGAAACTTTTTCACAACTTTAGCTGCAGTTAAAAGCCCTGGCATTGTTTGTACTTAAACAATCCAGTTCACTTAATTGCTTACAGTTACTTCCTATAACTGTCTGTTTAAAATTTCAGTTGTACTTATTTTGATGAGTGGAACAAACTGTAGGAGAATGCACAATTACCCAGAATTCATTGCAACTAGCTCTCTTAATGTTTCTTCAAAAGTTGCTATCAACCATTTACATGTAATGTCTGGGTTAAATGTAGCTTTGCACTTCACGTTTTGTTTAGTGACTCTGCTTAGTAGCCAATTTAGTTGGATTAAGATAAAGATTACTGCCTTTTCAAACATCTACATTAACACTCTACTCATATATTCTGAGTTTTCCTTTACGTCCTGTTTTGCTCGTCACAAAAAAGTAAAGATATTGATGTAGTTATGTACTTAATAGCTTAGGTTTATGCAACAATCTGTATGTTATATACTTTGGTTGTCAACCTTAAAGTTTGAGTGTATTTAATATATAATTTCATTGAATTTTGAACTTTTAATTACTTTGAATGACTTGAGTAAATGTAACTTGTTAGGGTTTACAATGGGATTTAAGTTTCTGTGAAATTGCTTGTTTAAATCTAAGCAACTCTGTGAAACAAGCTTCATGAAATAATCAATACAATAAAAATATGCCACATGATCAGGGCAATAAATTTGTTTAGATTGACACATCATAGACGTGAATAAAGAAGGTGTCTTGGAATCACATTTCTTATTTGCGCATTACTTTATCTGACATTAAAACATCTTTAAAACGTTTTCTAAACATTTTCTGGAAAAGTGTATTACAAAACATAGGTAAAATTAGGTGAAGTTCTTGCTAACTAGCTGGGTTAGCTTTTTTAGCCAGCCAGCTAAAGTTAATATACCTACTGTTGAGTTAGCATTCATTCTACTTTATTTGCCTGTTTACATGATGTAGATAGCTAAATTAATAGGCTTTGTCTTCTCTTGACATCAAATGATACAAATATCCAAACACACTGCAGAGTATTGTATGTAGCTAGAATGATACATGTACATCGCTAATGTAGTAACTACCAGCAACTGTTACTCAACAGTTGTTTGATTGAAAAGTGCTCTAATTATTCTGGTCTAATTATTTATTGACAGTTTTTTCTACTATTAAATCTATTTATAATGATTGGTTGCTAAACTATAACAGTGATCTCTTTACTCTGAAGTAAGTTTTGAAAAACATGTAAAACTTCTTTTCTTTTTTGTCCCTGCATCCCTGTACAACCCTTTGTGCTCCTCGGAAGGCCGGACAGTCTCTCTGTCCTTCGCACGCCCCCTAGTTTTTTGTAGGAGTCAGTATTAGTCCTGCTGATGCACAGAAGTGCGGATGATGATTTGAGGCGGTTTTCAGAAGTTTGTCTGAGAGGCCTTTTAGGAGAATAAACAGTTTGGAACGCAGCTGGCGCACTATCAGAGGAGGCCAGACTGAAATTGATGAGCATTGCTGGACTTCAACGCACACACACACTCACACAGAGTAAATAGCCATTTTTATTAGACGTTCCAGGAACAACTGGATTGCTCTAATGGCCCTGTTTTCCTCTTCCCATTGCCTGAAAAAGCAAATACACAAGACCATTAATAATTTGACCTTATCTCCATTTACCAACTTTGACTGATGGTCTGTTTTTAGTACACACACACATAATAAGCTTCTTTTAAATAATGAAAGGTGTGGTTATGATATTTATATTGTAGCTTACACTCACCAAGTACTTTATTACAAACACCTCTTTGCTTCTTCACTTATTCCCATTTCATCAGCTCCATTTACCACTTGGGTGTACCTTTAGGTCTGCAATTACAGACTGTAGTCCATTTGTTTCTCTGTATACTATGTAGCTCTGTTCTATAATAGTCAGGACCCCCACAGGACTACTGCACATCCGATACTATGTGGGTGGTGGGTAATTCTCAGCACTCCACTGACACTGTGGTGTTAATTAATGTGTTGTGCTGGTAGCAGTGGATCAGAAACAGCAGTGCTGCTGGAGTTGATTGACAATACAGTGTCACTGCTAGACACAAATATCCAGTTAATCATCTCTGACTTTACATCTACTAGGTGGGCCAGCAACGTGGAGTTATCTAATAAAGTGGACAGTTAGTGGACACAGTGTTTAATCCAGCAGGACTACTGTATATGATCCATTCACACTAGCACAACATACACTAACCACCACCCATATAATACCTGCTCTGTTTTGCCCCTGGCCATTAAAGGACTCAGTAAAAGGGGGCTAAGAAAGTATACAGAGAATCAGATGGACTACAGTCTGTAATTGTAGAATTACAAAGTGCAGCTATATGGTATGTGGAGCTGATAATATGGACAGTGAGTGTAGAAACAAGGAGGAGTATCTAATGAAGTGGCCAGTGGATGAATTTATGAAAACGCACAGAGTGAAGCCCATGTTATAAAACCACTAAGGAATGTACTTCTGGTTTGCATTTTCTATTTACTAGCAAGGTTATAAATACACATTATATTATATTATATTATTGTATTATATTATATTATTATATTATCTTCCCCTCTTTCGCACTTGAGCTGGCTGGGACTCTACATGTTTGTGTCTGAGAGTTAGTCGAACACAAGCTTCTCAAAAGGAATATTACTAAAAGAGAATCTGATCCCTTTGGTACAATGGCCTTAACATAGTATATATGGTATATTTACATTAACATACTTATAATAATATACTGCTGTGTAATATGCCTGGCTAAAAAGTCTTTGATTTAATGTATTTTGAAACATATATACATATGCAACTTGCTTTCAGCTCATTTGATCATGCTTCTGTGCATTTCTGTGTATGTTCTTTTGTGTATATGGCTATTATGCATTGTGTTCTTGAGTGAGACTCCTCCCACTTTTGCACTCTGATGCTATTTATAACCGCTTGTGGCTCCAAAGTCTGCAAAGCAGCACCTTAAAATAGAGCCCACTCACAGGCCTAATTACCCCCCACAGGAGGGATCGTTTGACAAGGCACAAGGCAGGGGCCAAAGGTCGCGCCCTGTCTGCCTCCCCTGTTTGCAGACACGGCCCTAAGATCACAGCCTGTCTGGCCATACCTCAACCACCCACCCCACAGTCCCCTGCCACATATACACACACACTCATACAAACATGGATAGGCCCTCACACCCAAACAACAACAACTCACAAAGACCACAGGACACATGTACCGCATCACTGTGGACGAAGTTAGACTGTGGAGCGTGTTATTACTCTACCACTCAGCGCCCCCACCCCCCCCCCACTAGTGTTTGGAAATGACTGATTGGTAATTATGATAAAGCACTCTTGTCTGATCATTAGTCAGAATTTACGCTGCGGGGTATTTTTAAAACTGCACGGCTCCTCTGCTGATCGATAGGACAGGAGTGACATGACAGCGTCTGTATATGCCATCAAAGGGAATATCTTCATAAACATGCTTTTAACTTGTTCCACACTGATAAATGACTTTAAGATACATTTAGAAAGTTCTTCCCTGCTATTGACAGCAAAATCATACAGGATGGGTATCTACTTGTAGCTGAAGCTAGTTAGAGAGTTAGAGTCAAACCCTAAAGTTATAATTCAGTCAAAAAACTCAGCCAGTAGACCTGTTTGGTCTGAAGTTTGCTTCTTTAGTTTTGCTCTGAAGCTTTGATACTAATGTAGCTAATAGGTAATGCAAGTCAATTAGCACCGTGCAATCTGCTTGTCTAAATCACCAGAAGCCTGCCTCAAGCCACATAGTTAAGTAACTACATATATATTTGATATATATATACATATACATATACACACACACACACACACACAAACACACACACACACACACACACACACACACACACACACACACACACACACATATATATATATATATATATATACATAAAACAGATAAAAGAATGTCACATTACTAGTGGTCACATTCACTTTGAGCAAATTGCCTCATAGGGGACATAGGGTCCCTAAAAATGAACAGTTGATCTTTGTTTTCAACAGTAATCTATTAATATATCATACTTAATAAAATATTTTATTTCAATGTACAAAACAGCCCTACTCCCAACTACTCCCAACATATCAGTTGGCATAATTGCAGGGGGTCAGTGGAAAAATTCTTTCTTATTATTATGTTAAAACAAAGATTAGATGCCTTTCAGTGATAAGAATGTAATGTGTTGGTGGGGCTCAATGCGATTTAATTTCCCTGGCTCCCTCAGCCTAGAGGAGTGTGGAATAACCTTGTGATATACTGTCAGGTACAACTGTAGCGGCTAATTATATATTTAGTTTTAAACATACGCAGGGTTAGGATAGATATTAGATTAATAAACATTATATTTCACTATTAAACAGATGAAAATGTTTAAATGTTTAAATAACCTTAAATAAATCTTACAAGATGTGTAAATTACTCTATAACTACAAAGATGTATGACAACAATGTGAGCAGGTAATTTAATTAGTAGAGTAATCAAATGTCTTATGTTGCTATGATCAGGTAGCCCCAAAAATAGTAGCTGCCAAAATCATGTTGCATCAAAGTGTAAAAGGCTGGACAGGCATCTTTTAAAGTTTGTAGGTGTCATGCTAATAAAATATCATTCAGCTATGTTTCATGCTGATATTCTACTTGGTGGTCAAAATAATTTTACCAGTAACTCACAAAGTTCACTGATAATGGTCATAGTTACACATGTCATTGTTATACATGTCATATATCCCTTTCCAACCCTCTTATCAGTAATCTCCAAATCACTAATTTTGCAATCATTTAATATTGTTAGGCTGTTAAAAAGGTATGCCCCCAAAAATTACGTACTCTAGTTTACAGTTTAGCCCAATGTTAATTAATGTTAATCTTCAAATGAGGCTGAAGTTTGCCAGTTTCTTAAGATAATGTTCTGTTCCACCTTAAATGCTTGTAAATGATGGCAAAATACCAACATGTAACTGTGGAACCATTTAGGTGGGACAAAAAATTCATAAATGATGGTGAATGGTGGGCTTTTTTTAACAAGATCCTGAGCATTTTTAATTCAAAGATTTGCTCCACACATTTTACTCCAATCAGTTTCACAAACCTTGAAGGATATGGAGCAGCTTGCTCAGTATTTGACAATCTCCTGATAAGAGGAGCAGTTTCACCTTTACCAGCATCACCACCCCAACCGCAACCTGAAAGTAGCAGCCATGCTGTGTGATTTTATTAGTTTGCCAGTTGAAGCAGATCACCTCAAACTTAAGATTTGGTAGAGAATAGCAACTTTTGAGTTGTTGTCAGAATAGAAAGTAAGTGGTTTGTACAAGGAACTCTGTGCACTTTATGTGTGCATATTTCTGAATTCATAGTAGGTAAATATGAAAAATTACCCCAGTTTTTAAAGTTTGTAATTTATCATTAGACCACTTCCACATCCAGATATTTCATTTGTATGCTCTGGTTCTCTGTAGACTGTGTTACTTGCTCCCTGTAGCTATGATCAACAAATCACTAGTTAGATTTGGGGCTCGAACTCTCAGGTAGGATTATAATCTCACTTACCTACTTAAATGAAGGAGGAGAGGAAAAGGAAGTCAGGAGTGTGCATTCCAGCTGTGTTGGGTTCCGATGTTTTGAAAAGGTATAATTTGTACAGAGAGCGAATCTTATCAGCACAGATCACCATGGACACCAGGAAAAGGCAGACAGCAGTAAATCCTCCGGTGTCACGCCTCCGCATCTGCTTGATTGAGTGGAAGAATATGACTAGCTTGAGTGCTGCAGAACTTATTGAGGTTTCCTTTTAGCAGTTTAAGCATTAGCAACTCGACACTCATGTCTAGATTCAGAACAGTTTCACTGTAGAACTGTTAATAATGTAGAACCTGGTGAAAGAGCAGTTTGATTGGCTGCACTGCACATAAGGAAGAAGGTGGCAATTCCTCTCCATCTCAAAACCGGAGTGTTCTTCCTTACATTCTGTTCCTGCATTGCTCGGAGTATTAGATGAATGCATATATGTATACTTGGATGTCAGTAAGGGCAGGGAGAGATAGGTGAATCAGATAGAGTCATTAGGGCTGTGGTGTGCATTGGGCAGTAAACACAACACAAAATGAACCACTGTGTGCCATCAGTCTTTACATGCAAACTCCTCCAGCTTTTTCTCCTATGCTTCAGTTCATTTCTCCAACCATCATGAACATTTGCACAACATTAATTTCATCATCATCATCATCTTTTAAACCACTTATCCTTCTGGGTCATGCGGGGGGGCAAGGCAGAAAACACCCTGGATATCCCAACAACAGATAACATCAAGAGTTTTTCTCAAAACTGTTCCTACAATCACCACTACACAGTCGACTAAATGAATATGTGCCATCAGAATGACAATTTACAAACCAGATTACGAAGTTAAAATGCTTAGCCACACTACCAGTCGGTATGGCAGTAATTCTGAATGCTTTTATTGATGGCTAATGTTTTAACGATGACATGTAAATCGACCAACAGGAACAGTTTCACACTCAGTCATGCATGTGACGTAAGCAAGGACAGGCCTTATCACTGTACCTGACTGATCCAACAGCCACGACTGGGGACATTCAGCAAGCAGTAATTGCCCTCCATGAGTCAGCTTGTTCACAAACATCACCACATATTGGATTTCCTAGAAAAGTCCTGTAACTTGTTTAAAATCCTTAGTTTGAGTCCCAAAAACACAGTCAGCTTGTCACTGACTATGAATAAGTACTGCCATATACTGCCATATCAGTTTTTCCTGGAAGATCAATTGCAAGAAACTGGACAGGAATGTTGTTACAGTTTGTACTGTACTTAGTGGACACACTGCGTCATTGAGATACAGCAAAAAAAGACAAGACTGTTAAGCATGAGGGAAAAAATACAAAATTAGAAATGTAAACATAGGAAACAATCCTACATGCAGCACTGTATGAGGACTTCCAGCACAGTCGTTTTACACCTTCTGACGTTTCTGTCTGCGGACCACAGACTCTCATCCACATCATAACGAATACCTTCCTTTGCAATGCAGCGTGGAAAGAATCTTTTGGAATGACTTATCCGGCCTGTGCAGGTGTCTATGCTGCATCCATGGCAGCCAGCTGGGTCATCTGAGTATGTTTAAATAACTGAGGACGCAGTTGCTCTCCCAGCATTTAGCTGCACCCTGCATCTATCCTCAGTCATGATTTATAACACGCTGTAGATTTGTGGCCCTCATTTCTTCTGAAATGTGCCCACATGCTTGGCATCCTACCTGTTCCTCTGCTTTGCCTCCTTACCCTTTCACCACACATCCTTACTGATGCAATTACACTGATAAATGTAAAATTTTAAAAAACATGTATTTTATTGAATTATTTTTATTCCTGTTACACTTGATGTAAATCTTTTAATATTCATATTTAGCTTTTAAATAACATGGTTGGATGAATTGTATATGACCAGAGACCTCAACTAATGCTATTAATTTCTAACTTTGATTTGTTGGATGACTTTTCCACTTTGCCTCACTCCACAATCTGGTTTCTTAAAAAAATCTTTTAAAAACTTTTTTCAGTGTTTTGTTTTTTTGTCCTATCCCAACTTTGTTTTAATAATATGTTACTGGCTTCAAAGTGAAAATGAGCATATATTTTTCAAATTATTATATTTTATTATATTTTTAATTAAATATAATTAAATGATTTGCACATCAATGCATTCTATTTTTACTTATACTGGAATAGGATTTATAAATACATTGTATACATATTGTTTAAAGATCGGTTTGGGGGTTGTGTAGTGTTTTTTTTGTCAGCTCCGACGGTCTTTAGAGGTGAAAGAGCTGTGGGCTGTGCATGCCTCTCACCCGCTCTGCTGTGCCTCTTTCTGGGCGCCACAGCACATGTGAGCTGGAGAGGAGGCATGTTAACAGTCATCATTACACTGTGAGTCGGAGAGGGGCCCCGCGGCCCCCTTTAGAGAACCACACCGGCTTACGCTGCTATCTCTGTTTGGGTTTTCCCACGTTATGTCATACAGACACGCACGCACACTCTCTAAGCCGTGAGAAACAGGTAGTGTTTTTGTTATGTTTCACTGGCTGTTTGTTTACAGAAGTGTATGTATGACAGCACCCAAGTGTTTATTTATAAAAGCAAGACAGAAATGTATGGAATACTGCAAAAGGAATACTCCAAAAATATAAAGCACTAGAAAACACTGTGTTGAATATGTATCTTCATAACATACATATCTCAGACTAATTAATCCAGTAAGTACCAAATGGGCTTTTTAAAGACAACACTTGAGTTATATTTATGTCACCCTGGAGAAAATAAAGCACATCCTAAGCAGACCTTTCACTAATTAGAATGTAACTATAATATAAATCTGAATTTAATCAGAAATTAATCAGAATTTAATCTGAAAATTAATATTCCCACATTTTCCTTGCTTCCACAGTATTGGTCTTAGGTTTATTAATTTTATTATTCCTCAAAACATTATAATTTAAAACTTAATAAAAGACAGAAACAAACATTATTACAATATTTAGATCAAGCCCTTTTTAGAGTAGTATTTGTAAGATACCAAGATAGCATTAGCTAAAAACGTTCTCTTCAGCCTATTACTGCTTACATGCTCACATAAAGTCTGACAAGCAGCAAATAGCTGTGGTCTTTCTCCTGCCCCTTATTAGTACCCCATCTCCCTGTTCTTCTGTGTTAACACCTCAAAAAGCGCCCCCTTCCCCGATTAGCACATAGCTAGCATTCCACCGGGCGCTTTATGAGCGCTTGTGCAGTGATGGCTGAAGCCCTCCGCGCTTAGTGATCCCCTTTAACAGAGTGCGTGGTGAATTTATGGTGTGGAGCAATAGAGGGTGAGCTGGCCTGGTCTAGGGGTCAGTATGACCAGGTCAGATAAGCCATGGCATTTTGCAGGGCACTGTCCCCCTCCCCACTGGATCTACGGCCCTGTATGGTGCTCTTTGAAGTGTGTGATTTAAGGTTATGAGTATGCTCCTCGGCTCGAGTCCCATTGATCTCAAAATGCGTAGGAGGCCGTGGTTCACCGTTACTTTGTTGTGCAGCAACTGACCTGCTCTGGACACTCCATGAACGATCGGTCGATCCCACGGCAACCATCTGTCCTCTCTAATAGGATCCTATGGGATGAAATAGTGAGTGAGAGCGAGAGACACTTGCTTTCATGCTCAAGCAGCAGGAATGCTGTAGACATTGCTCACACAACAAAGTCACCATAGGCCTTAATATAGGATTTACAGCAGAGCTGTGTGTTCACTTGTGGAACTACAAAGAAATGTATGAATCAAGACCAAGCCAAAGTGTACAGTAATATCAGTTTGTATGGACAGGAGACGTCTGAAGAAGATCCAGAGGGTACCAGTATCAGTCATTTTCCAATGTGAGCACACACACACTTATGATCAGGCAGCCTAGCCTATCTAAGCTGCAAAACTCAATGTTTAAATTAGAGCTGCAGAATATTAAACCCAAGGTGGCACAGTGAATGTACATCACCGTTAGGCTGGCACTAACAAATCCTGCAGAGACTGAATCTCATAGCTAGCTGAATGATCTCATAGCTAGTGGTAATCAGATGCTTGAAAACCCGCCAATGTGGCTGAATTACAACAATTCTGCAAAGATGAGGGGCCAAAATTCCTCCACAGCGCTGTGAAAGACTCATTGCAAGTTACCGCAAACGCTTGATTGCAGTTGTTGCTGCTAAGCGTGGCCCAACCAGTAGGTTTAGGGGGAAAATACTTTGTCACACAGGGCCATGTAGGTTTGGATTTTTTTCTTATAATAGATAATTATAATTTTCTTTTTTCCCTTAATACTAAAAACTTTCATTTAAAAACTGCATTTTATGTTGTATCTATCTGTTTGTCTGACTTGGAAATGAAAAACTCATTAAACAAAAAATTTGTTACCAATCTTGTTTAAGGTAGTAACTTCAGGCTTCTGTTCATGAGAAGAGAAGAGGTTTTGTTCAATGTGTGGAAAATGGGTCCAAAGCAGATGTTATTATTTAGCAAAATATTAATTTGCAAGAAGTGTACAGAAATCCCAGTCTACAGGAAACTCTCCTTAGAACTGTTCCAGAGAAGGCTTCCACAAAATTTGGTTCACCACTGCAATTCTTTGATGCAAGAGTGCAAGGTATTACACGCTATTAGATATGTTTCAGTTGCAAGTGACTAATTTCTTGTCTGGTGAGTATGCTTCCCATTAGCTTGTCGTATTCAGTTCAGTGTTTGTGGTCAAGTATTGCTTCATTTAGCCAGTTTACACAGTTATAATGCTCTGTAATAACAAACTTGAGTTAGGTCAAACAATGAGCACTGCTGTCTGCTTTAGTCATTATTCATTATTTCCCATACCATCACAAATCTCTCTAGCTAATTCATAATAAAGTTAAAACTTAGAACTTCATGAATTTGGACCAATTTGTAAGTCAATTTGCCTTGAATCTGCCATGGAGAGTGCTCTTTTATTAAAAACAGGCATAAAGGCCCATACAGAGAGCTCAGAAAACATGGGAAGATCACCACTAGCCACATGATTCACACTTGTGATGACCCCACCACAAATGCACCTTCCCCACACACACCAGACACAAAAAAACACAAATGACACATAACAAACAAAAATATTTAAAGAACCATAAACAGCTATATTATAACAGTTCTATTATAGGAGGGCATGAACCTACCAAGAGCCTCTGCATGTGGCCGCTTGCATGCCACACATCCTGCACTTCATGGTAGTGCAGACAAGTAGCAGGTAGCAATAGCTACGTAGGCCCCTATACAAAGGTCAACAATCCCAGCAATCAACCAGCTTGGGCCATGTCCCTGGGCATGCATAGTCCTGCCCAGCACATACGTAGTGAGTGCTTATTTCTTGCTCAGGGCTGTGGCTACTCCTGCACATGGCACAAACCCCCTACAAGTCCATGCACCTGGATGTGATGGAGGCAACATCTGGCCGTCATCCACTTTCTCTGCACTAGTGTTGGCATTAATGAAGCGTGTGCCACCCAAAGATGACATTCAACTTCTATTGGTTTGGTGTGCCCCTCTTGGTGACTCTAAGTTAGTTGGTCGCAGTATGGAAATGGGCAAGTCTGTGAGGGTGCCTGCTGCACCTCTCTCGCTTCATGTAGGCAGTGTGAGACAGTAGCAGGTTTGATATTATTATTCTGTATGACGACCAGGCAGCTGAAGAAGAAGCCACACGCATCATTGGCTCAGTGCATTAGTCTGTGAGTCAGTCCGAATAAATGGGTCTTGCGCGAATGTGAGCAGAGGGGAGAGAAAAATGTCTGGAGCAGTTGCTCCTGTCTTGTACACACAGCAGAGCCGCTTTGAAGGTTAACAAGCAGAAGAATTACTGCTCCCAAACGCTGCACAGTTTATTTGGTTTCAATGCTACAGGAAGCAGCTGCCATCTACTGTATGTACACAGCCCAAGCTCTATCAGCCGCACGGAGGAGGCCATCCAGGACAGTTCACTGCAATTTATGCTTTCTGGCACAGACTAGCACAACATTAGCAAGCAGCGCTCAGCCTACAGCTCCTCTCTCCTAACGTCTTTTTCGAGACACAAACCTATAAATATGCTGTTGTCATCGCACAACACGCTCGTCCAACATGCAAGAGCCAGAGCATTAAGAGAACGAAGAGTGAGGGGGGCATATTAGCATTGCATTAGTGTAATTTCATTGGCTCTACAAAGTTCAAGATTACATTGGTACAGTTCTCTGCGTAGTCTTGTGAACTGTTCTGTTCTTTTATTTAGTCAGCTTCACACATTCAATAACATGATTTGTTTCCTGTTCCTGTTTTCCAGGGATAAAGGAATTATTGCCCAGATTTATTACTCTAAGTTGCTCTAAACCAACAGAAACTTTGGGTGACTGTGACAGTTCTCTTTTTGAGGTTTCAGCCTGTACACACTTAAAATGGTTCTTTAAGGGTTCTTTCTTTAGTTGTTTTGAATCATGACTTCTTTTTTTTACAAGCCTTAAATTATGGCATACTGGTGCTATATAAACCATTTCAAAAAGGTATTATATAGGACTAAATAGGGGTGTAACAAGTTTTACATAGTGACAACAGCAAAACCTTTTTTGGTCCTATGAAGAACCATTTTCAGAAAGTTTCTATATAGCACCAAAATGGGTCTCTTGTTACAAGCCCATAGCAGAAGCCTTTCTGGTGCTATATAGAACCATTTCAGAAAGATTCTGTATAGTACCAAATAGGGTTGCAACAAGCTTGACAAAGTGACAAGAGTGAAACCCGTTTTGGGGCTACATAGAACCATATAAAATCTTCTATTGTTGCAAGTTTTTTTTCATGGCAATAGTAGAACCCTTTTTGTTTTAAAAGGTTTTATACAGAACCACATACAAGACATTCTCTGTCAATCTGAACAATCAGTTTACCCCTTCCACCTCTCCTGAACCCCCACAGATTTTTTGCAAAGTGCAAAGGAGTGTTTCACAATGATTAAAACGTTCTTGTTACAATGTCGGCTTTAGCAGGAGGAGTTGTTGTGTGAGCTGTATGTGTCAGTTGCTTCTCCACTGCTCTCAGGCAACCATTTCTCCATGAAATAATTGAATCATGAAGTCACATCCCCTTGGACCCAAAAATGCCTTAGCTTGTCATGACTACTGAGAAGAGCTGTTGTTAATGCAGTTGATAATAACTGTGGGAAAACATGAACTCTTGACTAGCTTCACTAGATGATCGTGATAAGGGGGTCTAATTCATATGAAAAAGAAGGTAGATGATGTAAATAGACCCATACATACTTTTTCTTGATTGAGTTTTAAAACTAATAGGAATAACAACAGTAAAGACCATTTGCCATATTTGATCAATTACCTCCAAGTAAAAATATTTTTGCAGTCAAAGCAAGACCTTGTATTTGCATTTTTTGGTTATTTTCATGTATTTTTCATTTTTCACATTTGAGAAAAAAAGCAATTATCCTTAATTTTTTGAAGAATAGACGAAAATAAATTATCCATTATCTTTTATAAGCTGGGAAAGTTTTTTCTTTTCCTGTAAAGTCATCATGTAGGAGACGTATGCTTTTCAAAAGTGGCAATATAGGAAGCGCTAGCGATCAGTTACAAATGACTACACCACTACAGTGTACTGCCAGAAGAGTTACCATGTAGTTACATTTTTTACACAATCTTAACAGCACAGGCAATAGGAAGCTAAGGAAACAATTTAGACTGTTAACAAGCAAATAAATACTCAGTTTCCCTTATATATTAACTTTATATACTTTATATACTTTACCCTTAATGTAAAGTATTACGGGATGCAAGCAATAGACAAAAATATGTACATGTTTGAAATACAAAATCAACTTACAATCACTAGCAAGTTTAAACTAGCAAAACATGCTCCTCTAATACTATTCATGTAGGATTTAAGTTGATTATTTACTAAAGCTTGCACTGAACATCTACGGTATATTATGAAATTATTTTTTGCTTGCTTGTCATTCAAATTGCAAAACTATAAATGCTCAAAAAAGTTAGCTCTAATAAATTGGAGAATATTAATCCCAAAGTGGGAAAGTGTATGTACATCAAAGTTAGGCTGGCACTAACATGAAAAATCCTGCGGGGAATCTAATAGCTAGCTGATTGATCTCATAGCTAGTGGTAATCAGACAGTTACAAATCTACATCTTTCAAAGTGAAAGTTTCTAAAATACAACATGCTATGAAATGTCATATATGTCAAAAAAATAAAAAGCTTGTAGACTCACTTGAATATGCCTTGTTTAATTTTACATCAGTACAGGTTGGTCTAGGTTGCGCTAGCCTGCAATTAGAAAGCTAGCAGACTAGTATCAGATACAGATAACTAGGCTAATGTTAATTAACCAATAGTTAAGCATGAATGTTGCATTTATTTGTAGATATTAATGTGGCACAGCTTATATTTGCTTAACTGAAAAACAAAATTAAACTGTAGCGAAGCTGTGACGATCCTTCTGTGGTTCAGGAAAAACGGCTTCTCAAAATATTGCTACCGTAATATTATAGAGACCATGCAATGTGGTGTTCAAACTGTAGACTCTATTTGAAATGTTTTCTCAGAACCCCAGAGGTTAAAGTGCCATCCTGGCTTGAACTTTTTACAGCATACGGCATCACTGACCCAAAGACAAGTGCAGAAAACATTCTGTCTATCTGAACTCCCTATACCTTACCCCTATTACTTCAGATCTTTGCATCACATTGCCTAGAGACGCCACATATCCCGTCCCAAACACTTAGCTCAGTATTTAATAGCATCACTTCCTAAACTCCAGCTGTTCTGTAGACAGAATTTTTTTGTTTTTCTCCTCTTGTCTGTCGCTCGCAGCGGGAGATCAATGCCTGTGATGTCCTCTAAGCTTTGCAAAATTGAATGTGATTTATATGTCCAGGGGAAAATTGTCAGTTTTTGCAATTTCCACCCAGATGATGTTATGAGCAGGGAATGGCGGAGCCCTTTGGGAGACAAGTTGCTGTTTCAGCTCAGACAATGGACCACTGTGCTACAGTCCTGCTTACGAGCCCTGATCGCTTTTAAATGTATTAGAGCACTGATACACATTTCTCCATCCACTGCTGGTTGTGCACTGCTGCTCATGCAGTGACCTTGCTGATCCAGACTACAGTGCGGACAGTGCACAAGTATGAGCAGCTTTATAATGATTTTTAATCAATGCCTTTTAAAAGATTTTGAGCACTCTGTTTTTCAGTACTCATATAGGCCTGTTAGCTTATCTTCCAGCCTTATCCAGCAATGCAAAGCCTGTCGTGTTTTGATTACAGACACTGACCCTGAGCACATTCCAGAGCCGTGCGTCGTGGTCTCTGGAGCGTTCCTGGATGGTTGTTTTCCTTGTGTTTGTGTGTATTTGATGGTGGTCAGAACGTTTTCTCCCTAGAGCAGGTCCCTCTCCTTGAATCACTGGTCTGGCCACAGTCGAAAATGGAAAAGGTTTGGGCCAGATTGCAGCTTAAATGTGAGGAGGTAATTAGGCCTAAAGAGGAGCTAATTTCACTCGGGCCGGGCTCCTGTTGTTTTTAGTCCTTCTGGAAAATGTGGATTTTCCGATGATGGGCCATTTAAAGGTGTCACTCTGGAGCCATGGTGAATTAGAGGCAGGCACTACACAGTCTAAACAAGCAATCTTCTCTATTATCAGCAGCCTGACAGGATAATAGAGTACAACTGGTCATGTGACCAAGACCACAGTGACAAAACCGACATCTATCATTCAAGGTGCATGCCTTGTTTTAGCATTGTGGATGGCCTTAATGATGAAGCTGGTTTGCTCTTAGTGGGATACGGAGGCAGTCTCGATAATAAGACAATGCAATTAATAATGGAATTTAATAAAAGTCATGCTTATTTAGTAGAGAAGTCAGAAGGGCTAAAGCAATAAAACTTGATGCCACATTATCTTGAACTAAAGCTATATTCCAGAACATATCTGCTAATCAAAATTAATGCTGCTAGATATGTATATATATATTAGCAGATATGTTCTGAAAATTATACCAAAAATCAGATTTTTAAAAATCTATACCCTCATCATGACCCTAACTCAAACCATGTTTCCAGGTGAAACGTAGAGACACTGACATAAACGTGAGGCTCTACAAGCAATGCTGAAGGAAAAAAAACTGCCATAAAAGTTCAATAGGTTGTAAAGGTAAATGATTTCATCTGCCAGGCCCAAGTTACGCCAGCAGACTGTGGGCCAATGGGAACGCGATGAGCCAGTCCATTTTCCTCCTGAGGTGGAAACGGCTAGTTAGAAGGCGTAATCTCTAGAGACGCCTCTGGCTCCCCTCCCTGCCCGGGGCTTTTAAGTGGAACCTTCTGAGCAGCCAGACGAGGGGATTGCTGGATAGCGGGCAGCTGGAGTTTGTCATGCATGACCAGGGGACATTCTTGTTAGTGTAGTGTAACCTTTTCTTCACTAACACAGATAACACTGGCACCCTGACTGGGCTCTAATCTCTACGCAGTGCCCGGGATGGGGGGTGGGAGCGTTTGTTGGTGATGGCGGTGGGGTTTGGGGGAGAATTATTCCACATAACACTGGCCTAGCAGCGGCCAGAGACCTCGGCACCAGTGACCTCACCATGGTGGAAACAGAGATTACTTATTGCTTATCTGCTGGACTCCACAGTCCCTCTCTGACGTGAAGTCTTATTCAAGTCCCTGTGAATAATCCAAATAATAAGGCTTAGTTTTGTTGGTAAAACCAAAGCACTGATATATTTTACACATTTATGTATTTTAGATATGAGATAATAAATAAACATGTGTTTTACTTACCAGTGGTAAAATTAGAATTTGGATGTTAAGACCAAAATATTGACATACATTTTAATATATGAGAGTCTTTATAACCCATTGACATGTGTTGCACATCTATTTTGGAAATTCAATAATATATGTGTGTTTGTGCAGATTTTTTGATGTATTTGAATATATATCACATATTGACATATATTTTATATGATACATTATCTTTATATTATATCTATCTATCTATCTATCTATCTCTCTCTCTCTCTCTCTCTCTCTCTCTCTCTCTCTCTCTCTCTCTATATATATATATATATATATATATATATATATATATTGTTACATTGTTGTTACATTGTTATTGTTTGGTGCTTAAATATTTACATATATTTCAATTTATGGCAATGCACACATTTTGTAATTATATTTTGAATATATATGTACATATATTCTTCTTACTTGTAAACTATTTGGAATTTGTTAACCAAAGTTTTGGCATATATTGGCGTATAAGATGATATAGTACATCTAATTTTAGCATGCCATATCACACGCATTTTAGATATGAGAAAACAAAGGATATTTGAAATTTTGGTGCTTTGACCCAAATATTTCAGCAAAAAGTGCGATCACAGGTTAGTCTTATTATTGCCAATATCTTACAACCAGTAATGTCCTGTGACTAAAAGAAACAACTAAAACAAAGAACCTCCAAACATAGTTTCAGATCTATGTACTCAATATTAGCGTAGTTCCAGTAAAGCAACCATTGTTATTAACCAGCTATCACCAAAATAATATAGGTATGGTAGAGGAAAAAGCTGTAATAACATCATAATCACATGTTTATAACTTGTTTTGTAGGATCTAACTGTTGTGTAACTGTCAGTAGACCTATAGAGATGTCTTACATTGTCATATATTGTGTGTAATGTTTCATATCTTGAATGATGAGAAAAAAGTTGTCGGTGACTTTACAGAAGGGAGCAAAATCCTTCCTAAAGTCAACCTGAAACATTCTTGACTGAGGGGTAAGGTCTTCCGCCCACCTGGAAAAGTCACCTGATATTTGGTTGCATCACCATGAGCCATCAGCAGGGAAGAATAACACTAACCAATAATGTCTTAGTATGTTTTTACTTCCTGTCTTCCAATCCATGTTCATGTTAACAGGAGTGAGGTAATTCAGATGTCTGGCAGTTTTTCTGTGCTGTTTGCTGCTGCGCTGTGAGTCTGAAGGGCTGTGATGGGGTCAGCTGATGACAGAGCGAGAGACAAAGACGTGTTCTTTTGCTCAGTGTGATGTAATAATCCTCATACAGGATTTATTTACCATCACTTTATTTGTCGCTGAAGTCTTTTTTCACTGGTTTTGCTGTGAAAGTCAGAGAGAAGTGGGAGCAGTGTGAATGGTAACAGGCTAGCCTGCTAACTGGTATTTTGTCTTGTCCCCATCTTAAAAAATACACATTGAAATCAAGCTTTCAACAATGCAGGACTTAGAGGACAGAATCGGCTGACCATCACAACTCTGGGCTTTTCAGCTTCAAATAAATTCCTGTAGAATCAATAATGTCCTGCTCACAGGTATTACCCATTTGAGTAGCCTGTTTCATTCAGAAATATGCCGAGATAGGAAACAAGAACGTGTTCTAATTTCCATCTGGTCTATTTACCATGTATTATACCTTTCCACACAATGTAAAAGATAACTGCTGTTCAAATGACACAAGAAGCATAAACTCATTGAATGTTTTATTTTGGAAAGTGACTCTGATATAAGTAATATTCATTGCTGTATAATGTAAAACATGTATCTTCAAAATATATGCAGACTGCATCACACTGACAACATCACCAAACAGCTAGCATCTTCAGTAAGGGGGATTCTTTAGGGATCAGTGCCACCCAGCCCCGCCTCCTCCACACACCACTAAGTGACAGATTTAGTATTATGTGAAGTGGTCTCAAATAGACTTGGTCATGTGGTTTCTGACACTGTGTGATATACTGCCATTATGACTCAGGGTTTAGGAAGATAGATGCTACTACTGTTTCAGCGATGCAGTTTGTCCATGTTTTACATAACAGTGTGTTGTACCGTGTCAGTAATCGCATATGCAAGTCTAATATTATGTGGTTTTTAGGCGCATGTGAGGATTTAGGTTGTGAAGTTGATGCTTCACTGGTGGTTATAAGCTTCATTATATATTATCATTTTCATTGATTATTAACTTCAGTTGTTGAATTACTACTGCTGTTTCCTGTTGGGTAATAATAATGCAATGTATGTATGTATCTATGTATAAGCACATTTCTCTTGGCTGTTCTTTTGCTCTACCCTGAGTGGAAAAAGTGAGAATAAGAAATCCACTGTTAGTGTAGAACACTTAGCTGCACAGGTTGAGTCCGAAGAGGAGGAAGAGAGAGAGAAGTATGAGCAAGAGAAATAAAGGGAAATAGAAAAAACAGAAAGAGAAAAAAGATAGAGGAAAGAATAAAAGACCAAAAGAAAAAAGAAAGAAAGAAAAAAAATAAAAGGAGAATGCAGGACAATCAAAAGAGAGAACAGTACAGAGAGTGAGAAAATGAGGGAGAACAAGAAGTATAGTGATTGACAGAGAAAGAAAGACACAGAGAAGAAAAAGTGTGTAAGAGAAAAAGATGAAAAAAGAGAAGGCTGACTAAAGAGAGAAATAAGCAAGAAAGAGATAGAAGGAATGAGGGAGAGAGAGAGAGTGGGAAGACAGATACAGAAGGAAGAGAGAGGGGAACAGAGAGATGGAAAGAAAGAGAGAAAGAGAATAGGGAACAAGTCAGAAGCAGAGAGAGAATGAGAAAGGAAGGAAGGAAAGAGAGAAAGAAAGAGGGAGAGAGGAGGAAGAGTGAGTAGAAGATAAGAGAAGAAAGAGACAAGTACAAGAGAGAGTGAGAGAAGGAGAGGACGAGGAAAAAAGATAGAAAAAAAGAGAGAGAAGGAGAGAGAGAGAGAGAGAGAGAGAGAGGAACGAAAAGAGAGGAAGGCACAGAGAGAGAAACAGGAGAGAGAGAGGAAGAGAGAGATGGAGTGCGAGCTAACATATGTAGTCCAGATGCGTGGAAGCGAAGGGGGGTGAGACCTGGCCCTCGCTGACAGTAATACAGGGACAGCGGGTGTCAGGCTGCTAGAGGCCTACACCTCATCACCCCGCTGGCTAATTGATTTCCAAATGAGCCGCGGTATTTCTGCACAGTAATCTTGAAAGGCGGCCGTAAAAATGTCCGGGGATACAGGGTGTGCCGAGCTTTTATCCCAAAACTTAAAACCCCTCTCCCGCTCTCTCTCCCTCTAAACCCACCCCCCGCCCCGTCTCTCATACACCGGCAGTTTGTACCTTCACTCCCTTCCTCATTCAGTCTCCCTCACTTCTTTTTTTCTCTTGTATTTTTTATCACTCCCTCTATTTTTGGTTCAAAGCAGTACACCTGAATGTTCATACAGAGCAAAAGACCCCCACCTCAGAAACAAAACTCCATGATGACCTAGAGCATCCAAATCGGAACCATATTGGTCCTCAGCACAGTTCCTCCTGAATATAGTAAATGTATGTGTGTGTGTGTGTGCTTGTGCATGTGTGTGTGTGCGCGTGTGTGTGCGTTGTGCGCGCATGTGTGTGTGTGTGCATGTGTGTGTGTGTATGTTTGTGTGTGTGTCTATGTGTGTGTACGTGTGTATGTGTGTGTCTATGTGTGTGTACGTGTGTATGTGTGTGTGTGTGTGTGTGTGTGTGTGTGTGTGTGTGTGTGTGTGTGTGTGTGTGTGTGTGTGTGTGTGTGTGTGTGTGTGTGTGTGATAGAGAGTTCTATATGTTCTTGTTTCTGTAGGTAAACGAGAAGAGGGACGTTTTAGGTTAGCATCAGTTAACACCTCCTACACCTCACATACATTTTTATTATTATGTATAGATACCTGCATGGAACATAGAACATATAGCTCATTATTACATACATCCGCTAATTATTGCATAAATTAATACTTTGCATTATTATTATTATTATCATTATTATTATTATTATTATTATTATTATTATTATTATTATTATTATTTACAGGTAACTGAATATTTTCAATGTCACTGTCAGAGCAAAACCCTGCAAAAATCCCCTTAACCTGTATTTAATTTCTCATGACAATAGTGATATCATTTATTTGAGAGATGTTATGATTACATATCGGTAAATGATTTCGTTTTATTTGAAAATGCCAGCTGCTCTTTACTCTTTGTGAATGTTTCATGCTGATTGTCCGGTTAGACTGACTTATGGTAAAGAAAAATGGTTTCCCAGCTCCTGTAAAGTTATCATTCTGGAGATACACGGTTTAGCTCCATGGCATGTATGTATTTAGGTATGACATAACATCCTGATATTGTGTAAAAAAAAATGTTGCATGCGTGAGAGAGAGAGAGAGGGAGACAGAGAGAGAAGGAGAAAGAATCCAAAATTTAATGGAACACTGCAGTTTCTTTCAATATTTGGCCTGTGATTAGGGAATGACTGTGATTTTGATTGGTGTTGCAATGTCATCTGTCTAAAAGTATCTGTGGCCCGCTGGAGATTCTGTCAGCGATGTCTCTATCCACTTTTCCTCTGCTTTCAGGCCAAGGTATCCTTTTCCATCTGGAACATTCCTCAAACCTAAAGGGGGATTCCACCCATTTCTCAAAAGTTCTACATAATTTAGACCTCGAGATGAAAACAGACTTATTCCGAGTGATTTGATGTTAAATGGTTTATTGTCGAGAAACATTCACTCTGATTTTTTTAAGGCGTGGTGATGGGAACCAAAGGGTCATCAAATCTAGAACACAAGTATAGCAATGTGCAGGGAACCTACACATCTTTTGAGTTTTATAAAAAAGTAAAAATAAGTTTCTTTGGGGACTATTTTGACCTACAATACCCAACATGTATCCCTCTACCATTAATGAATTAAAATAAATTAATTAATTAAAACACTATCAGCAAACTATCATAAAGCAATATGACCTTCGGGCAGTGTAGAACTAACCACTTCAATAGCTTTCTGTGCTGGAGCTTTCAGAGGTATTAAACTCCTCAGATGGCTGGTTCCTATTACCATTCCCGTAGACAGCTCTAACTCTCTTGTTTCTCTAGAATGGAGAATTTCACACCAAACGACTCTGGATAGTCCTGTTTACATCTCAGCCACTTAATTATGTAGACATTTCAGTCTTTTCATTAACTGAAGATAAAGAGCTTTCATTAAGTTCAACTGTAAATGATGATCTGAAACCACATGATATATCCATATTCACTTGTCTGAATATTGTCAGATTGGCTCCTCTGAATCAAACATGTTGCTAATTAGGAGGAAGTATCAGAAGAATACACAGCTGTGTTGGTCCAAACCAGGTCAGTTCCAGTAAAACTGCAGCAGATCCAGGCATCTTTGCTGGACTCAAGAGAGCTGGAAAACAAACTAACAAGACAAATCGGTTTCATCGTAAGACATGTTCAAGGATAAACAAGCATTTCCAATATGGTGACTTCACAGGAGAGGCCAAACACATCCTTTACTTTTAATGCTAGTTAATGCAAAAGGATTTCATTCTGAGCACTTTTGGAGCTTTTGAGCATACGTCGTTATGAAGTTCTCACACAGTGTATAGGGCAGCTGATGCGTTCGCATGAAGCAGATAATTAAAATCTGTTTTAGTTTAAGTCTAAAATGAAACTGACACTAGTTTTTAAAGGTGCAATTTGTTTTATTTTTAGGTTTAAATTGCAAAATGAGTACATTTTTAACAGAATGTGAAAAATTCCTTTTGGATGTTATTTCATGGACATATTTAACATGCTGCAGAGATATCTGCTGAAGTTGGCAGTAGCTGTAGATAGTGAGTCACTGTATCGTCGAGCTGAATCAGTCCAGTATGAGAGATTGTGAAGAAGCTCTTCCCTGACTTTTGTTTTCTAACCTCTTTACAATTATATTGAAGGTTCTGCTCCCGGTTAAATCATTAAGGGCAGGTAGCCAATGAAAGGAAGAGTAAATGCAATGATTGCTAAAGCTGTTGATGACCATTATCACCACTGTTATTGCTGCTTTTTACTCCAGACACTCGCGACGAGTACAACAATGAAGTTGATGATGAACTCAGAAAGTGTCTTCTAGACTGGTAAGGCGTTAAGAGAGAGAGTAGGATGGACTGTGCGTTTCTTATGATAGGGGTGGGGGGAGTGCTTGGGGAGCACCAAAACGTTTTGGTGAAGTAAGATTCCCTTTTAGTTTAATGTATGAATTTTGCAAAAGGCAAGCTTCATCTCAGGCATCCTTTACAGAGTCTGCATGTGGGACCACACTTCCTCAATTTCCATACTAGTTTCATAGCAACTGGTATATAACTACTACAGGTCATTTATATATACAATAAACAATAATATCAACCAATCAATCAACCAACTACTCAACCTCTATTTTCAGGCAGAAATGCATTGAGGGTGACCCTTATTTTCAATATATCCATGTATTTACAGATTAAGAAACTAAAAAAGTAATTAAAATGGATTTTAATCTGAAAAACTAAATTGAAAGAAAGACTGGATAAAACTAGATAAAAGCTAGTTCATACAGTATTTAGCAGTAGTTCATAAAAACATGTATGTACATTAAAATCTAACTAATAAAAAGCAAACGGTGTAAAGTGCATTTAAACATGTCTTTAGGATAAGAACAGTACAAAACCATGTCATTTTCCCAATGTGCTCACCAACATCTACTAGAACCTGAGGTTTTGTGTTCTTGACACAGTGACCCTGCTGGCTAAGGAGATTGCCTAAGAAATATTCTTATCAATAGGTTTTGAAGTTATACAATATGATGCATGTTAGAGTTTGGGACAGACACCTCCAAAAAGAATATACCGTACATTTTTGTGCATTTTTAGCTTATTACAATATAAACTAATATCTTGGGTTTAAATATATCACAAAATAATTTCAATAAATATGAAAAATCTGAAAGTTTCTTTAATAGTTTAGTTTAGTCCATATGACAGTAGAAAAAACACCCAAACATAGATAGAGGTTGGCTTTTCTTTGTGGGTATACTGAAACAAGCATGTCTATTCTAAGAAATGAAGTAGTTTTCTCTGTTTTCCCTGCAGCAGTCCACTTGTTTTCAAATACAGTGAATGATTAGGGTACAGCCTGCTAATACACATATAATTTACCTGAGGCATAAACAATGTATTGATACCATCTCTAAATAGTAGCACAAATATTTTAGACCTCCTACTCAGCCTGAATCTGCTGTTCTGCTTGTTTTGCAGGTTGTCGGTTCTGTTCTTGGGACGAAGTGGGCTTTTGGGAGAGTAACGCAGGGAAAGACGCTGCACCTGAAGGAGCTGAAACACACACGCCTCTGCCCCACAACGACTGGCACGCTGCCCCTCTCCCTATTAGTGACATCCATGTGTAAATATTTCCCTGGTTACCCTGCCGGCACATCCACGGATTATTTCCATATTTATATAGCGCTCAAAACATTTATTAAATACGAAATGTGAATGGAACACACGCCTGTGCCCCCACACACAAACCAACTTGGAGAGAGATGTTGTTCCATTAACAAAAAATGAATAAAACGTTTAGATAATTGACATATACACTGATCAGCCATTATATTTAAAGCTACCTCTGTGTTTCTACACACATTATCCATTTTATCAGCTCCACTTGACCTATAGGAGCACTCGGTAACTCTACATTTACAGCCTGTTTGATTCACTGTATTCTTTGTTACCCCCTTTTACACTGTTCTTCATTGGTCAGGACCCCCACAGGACCACCACAGAGCAGGTATTCTGTGGGTGGTGGATCATTCTCAGCTCTGCAATGACACTGGCGTGGTGGTGGTGTGTTAGCATATGTTGAGATGTTGTAAGTGGATCAGATGTACACCTCATTGTCACTGCTGAACTGAGGATAGTCCACCGACCAAAACTATCCAGCCAACAGAGCCCTGTAACCACTGACGAGGGACTAGAGGATGATCAACACAAACTCAGCAGATGTGCTATCATGAACCGGCAAGATGGGAGTGTCTAATAAAGGGTACAGCACTGCTGTGTTTGATCCACTCACATCAGCACAACACATCAGCTCAACACACACTAACACATCACCACCACATCAGTGTCACTGCAGTGCTGAGAATGATCCTCTGTGCTGGTTCTTTGAGGGTCCTGATCATTGAAGACCAGGATGAATAAGGCTAACAAAGTATGCATCAAATCAGATGGACTATAGTTTGTAATTATAGAACTCTAAAGTGCTTTAATATGGTCAGTGGAGCTGTTAAAATGGACAATGAGTAAAAAACGAGGTAGTTTTAATGTTATGGCCGAACGGCATACACATCTGTGGGGACAAGTGACCAACATTTCCATTCTCAAGCTCCAAATAAACTGTTATTAAACACGTGTATATGTACCAAACAACAGTTTATGTGATATTAGATCAGTTTTGTTATGCCCAAATGCCGTCTGTAATGCTTCGAGTTGCCAGTTTTATCCATGCAAATAGTAATTAAAGCAAACCACATTCTCTCTAGAAAACAATACCTTAAAATCATTTAAAACCACAAGAAGGTTTTTTTAAATGCCATATTGTTTTCATCAGGTTTTTAAACACATGCATTCACTCTTGAAGATAATTCATGTCGGATGGATCGAAGAGGCCAAAAATGCTCATGATGAGCCAATAAACGAGTTTTATTTAGATTTTTACAATAAATAACTGCTTAGGTAAACTAGTTTGGCATGAACGAAGAATGTGCAAAAATGACACACTGTGGAAAAGTCGTAGGTAGCCATGAAAATTGTTTAAAACTGTTTATCTCTGCATTACATGTGTTTTTACCAAATTGAAACACTTTATCATCTGACCATTCAACCGAACTGGTTCTAATTCTAGACTGAAAAAGCAATTCAGACTTTCAACTGACTTGACTAAGTAAGTTTAAACTAAAACCCTTTCGCTTCAAAAGACATTACACCTTAACTATGTTTATTTTATAAGAACAAATGATTGAACGTTCCTTTTTTCGGTAGTGACAGTTTAAGCATATTTGAGCAAGTACTTGACTAGCAAACACAGCTTTGTGTTTTTCAACACAACAGTTTTTCAAACATAAAATCAGCACATTTTTCATTTCACATTTTCATTGCAGACAAGCCATGTTTTACAGATGATCCCAGTGTTTTCCACACTTATATTCAGACTTTTTGAGACATTTACATTAAAACAATGTAAAAAGTATTTTTGTGTTTTGCAAATAGCAGTTATAAAAAATTGTAGGATAGTATTTTGAGAATAAAGTTTAAATAATAATTAAAAATTTCAACTTTTGCAAAGTAAACCAAAATATATTTAAACAAAAACATTTTAAAAACTATTATATTTACAAGGGTAAATTTAAAGGTTAGGGTTTGAGACAGACACCTCCCAAAAGAATGTACACCAAAAATGAGGATTTTGTATATCTTTAGCTTATTATGATCTAAACTAACTTAAGTTTTTTAAATATTTTAGTTTTAGTCTATATAACATTAGAGAAAACTGCAATACACATAAATACAGAACACACTGACTTTTGTATTTTTGCTGCACCCATTGAATTGTTTTTTACAGTTCTGTCAGATTTAGTGTAAAAAGAATGATCAGATAACCTAGCTACTGGATGGTAACTGTAAAAACTGGATTTCCTCCAGGAGATATTTGGAAATTGAGCTAACATACACAATTCCCAATGTTTGTTTTGTTTATTTGTATTTATTCTAACATTATGTAATACATGTTAATTGCTGAATAAATTGAATAATTGCTGTACTCATTTGCACAATACTGTATACATTTTAAAAATTGCTTTCAAGTTCAGATTATTCCAATGATTTCACTAAGCCCTACATCTGTCAGATATATGAGTGTGTGCTTTGTGTGCTGTGGTCTCTGGTTTTCTGTGACAGTTAATACACACTCCAGAGCAAGCTCAGCCTAATCAACATCTCGGTGACCCATAGAGGAAGACTCAGAAATCACCATAAACCTCTGTGTAGTGGGTCAAACTCCAAATAAATCTAAAGTCACTTATTTCAGTCTAATTTTACACTGTATTAAATTACATTAGTATAGAGAAGATAGCTTTACATATGAGAAGTTTATTTACATGAACGCTTGCATAATTACAATCCCATTCGGGGTAGACAAAATAGCAGACTCAAGACTCAGTTCTACACTAAAGACTCTGGAAATAATCAGAGAAAATCTGATTTCAAAATTCACTGATATAAAGGATAAGATGATGTCTGAATGTTTTCTTTGCCTGAAAAAACAAAAACAGAAATAAAACAGAAATAAAACTGTATTATCTTTTCACAAAGACAGAAGATAATCAAATTTCATGCAGCTAAATGCACAGCCATTTCTGTATGAAAGTTCATGTGATATGATTTACCTTTTAAGGCACACATATCAGTTATTAATCTTATCAGTGATTACCTAGTAATCATACAATGAATAATGTAGTACCTGCTACAAATCATTCAGTAAATACTATTAATAACTTAAGAACTGGTATTTATTATATAACCATGAATTATTATTAATAACTACACTATAGTTTGTAATTCATTAACTACTAAGAATAATTAAGTAACTACTATACAGTTTTATTGTAATGGTTTTTAATTTTTCCATTCCATGTAGTGAATACTATGACTTATACAGTAACTACTTCAATTCTTAAGTAACAAATATAGAAACCAGGATGGATTATTCAGCGAACGCTATGTATTATACAGTACTTACAGTTTATCTATTATCACCTAGTGATTGCTATGATTATTTGGTTACAGTTATTAATTATGCATTTTGTATTTGTATTTGTTATTCAGTAACTACATATATTTAAGAATGATTTAGTAATTACTAAATATTTATCTTTGTGAAGACAAAGAATGATTCATATATGCTATTAATTGTTCTATAAATGTTTGTTGGCACAACAAAACCTCATAATGTTGTCCCTGCATTATAATCTTAAAACAGACCAGTGTAAATGGTCTAAATCTGCTTTATGGAAAATACCATTGCATTAAAGGACTTTAACGATTTTTCCATTCTATAAAACTTCAATAAAATTATTGATTTGGAGATGCAAAATTTCATTTAAGTGACAACAAATTATAAAAGTGCAGGACTGAGGTGTGGATTCACATTCAGGCCTCTTAAAAAACTTCATGAAAACATTACTGAGCACCTGATATAGAATGTTATGCTAATCTATTCTTTTTTATTTTTTCCCTTCATATTCACAGTGAAGATGTACATCCACGTCAGCTCCTTTATCAAGCACAGCTCTGTGGCTCCTTCTTATCAGGGCTCCACTGGGCCTATCATCACATTTAGGAACTACAAGCTGACCTTTGACCTTTCATCCCTTCACTTCACATAGATATGCTTAAGAGGCCTGGCTCCCCAAAGCCACTGATAATAACTACAGACTGTTAAACCACAAATTCTCTCTACTTTTCAGAATCAGAACTGTAGAATCACTTCTTTCACCAAGTCCTTTTGCAGAAATGAGAGTTTTGGCGGAACCAATGCACGCCCTTGGCCTAATAGCTTTGGTATGATAATAGCTGGTGTAAAACTTTTCTGTTATTAAAGGTTCTTTATAAAAAACACTTCTTTTAGAACCATCTACTGAGCAGTAAAACGATACTAAAAGTGGTTCTTCAATTACTCAAAATACATGCATGAAAAAATGACAAATAATAAACAAACAAAAAATAAATGCAGTGATGTTTTTACTTGATACAACAATGCTGCGAACCCTCAGCTCCATCTGGGTGATCTTATTCTGGGCAAATTAAAGGTTTAAAGGAATAAAAGACAACAAATAAAATTGGTAAAAGAAACATTATGCCATTAATCTAATCACTCGCAGACAGACCACATCACACAGAATGGGGATGGAGAAATAACAAAGTCTTCCACCGTGCTGTTTCTGCTTAGCATTATGATAAATCACTGCATATTCGATATGTAACCACGTTATCAAGGCGCTCCTGCTGCACTGTTCCAAGAACAACCGAATAGACAGGCATCAATTAGCCGCCCCAAAATTCGGTTAACTCTTCTTCTCGCAAAGCCAAAACAAAAGCCAACGGCTACACAGAGCCACAACTGGACTGCAGCTAAACCGATTAGCACTGAGGCTTCTGGGTATCTGGTGTGTGTCAGGGGATAGGCAAGTGCGCGTGCGTGTTTAGTTCAGAGAACGAAGGATGGGGACGTGTGTATTCTCTCTATCTATGCAAAGCCCAGTTCAGTTGTCAGATATTCAAATGTGTGAGTGCTATACAGTTATAGAGAAAGAAGGGGGAGTAAGCAGATAGAGAAAGAAAGAAGGAAAGAAAGAAAGAAAGAAAGAAAGAAAGAAAGAAAGAAAGAAAGAAAGACACAGGAAGAGCAAGAGAAAGGAAGAAGGAATAAAAAAGATAGAGAAAGATAGAGAGAAAGGAACAAAAAGGTGCAACAGGAAATAAAGAGGAACAAATTGACATCAACAGAAATTGGAAGAGAAAGGGCAGGAAAGAAAGAAGTACTGGAAGAAAAAAAAGGAAGAAAGAAAGAAAGAAAGAAAGAAAGAAAGAGTTGAGGAGAGAGTTGAAATCTCTTGCTGATTTGATTTAGCGGGGGCAATCAGTCGGGCAGTTCCTCTGATTTATAACTTCCTGCCTCCCCTCTGCTCTTCACTGCTGCCCTCTCACATACTGTATGATCATGAGGGGCATACACACACACACGCACACACACACTGACTACAACACTCTCAATGCATACACACACATACACTGCCGGATAGAGAAAGAGAGAGAGAGAGCGAGAGCGAGAGAGAGAGAGAGAGAGAGAGAGAGAGAGAGAGAGAGAGAGAGAGAGAGAGAGAGAGAGAGAGAGAGAGAGAGAGAGAGAGAGAGAAAGATAGAGAGAGAGAGAGAGAGAGAGAGAGAGAGAGAGAGAGAGAGAGAGAGAGAGAGAGAGAGAGAGAGAGAGAGAGAGAGAGAGAGAGAGAGCGAGAGAGAGAGAGAGAGAGAGAGATAGCGAGAGAGAGAGAAAGAGAGAGAGAGAGAGAGAGAGAGAGAGAGAGAGAGAGAGAGGAGATTAAAGTATTGTTACTGCAGTAAAAGCAGTTATAATAACAGTCTGAATAAAAAGCTCCAAAAGCAGCCTCAAAATCTCCCTCAGTATTGAGCTCCTGATAAGAGCACACATAGAACCTTCTGAAGTTGTAAACTGTAGACTAATAGAGGGCTGGGTATAACTGTCATTAGTGATACAGTCACTACAGGTACACACCTCACTGGTGAAACCTAGAGGTGTGGAGTCTTTACTTTCCTTCTATCAGCCTCACACAGTGAGTCTCTGTGTGATACAGAACATCCACATTAGCAGTGCTGACCATTCAGCTACCACACATCATAACCTCACATTGTCGTTACTGTCTATATTCATTCCCTAACAACCACTTGGATATCATAATAACCACCTAGCAACCACATGGAACTGCCTAGTAATGACTGAGCAACACCTTAACAGCCCCCTGGATACCATAACAACAGCCTACTAACACCTTAACATCCACCTGGGACACAGACTATGTGTGCACACAGAGACACAAAAACACACTTGCGCACACACACACACATGCTCCTTATCAGCCGTCACTAGGCGGCAGGGTCAGCGCTAACTGTATTTATTTAAACATGCAGCATTGCTTCCCCGGAGCAATTAGGGAAGTCCTCAGTGACCCTGTGGCCTGAGCGCTCCTCTGTCAGCCAGAGCGGGAAGCTCTGGACGGCCAGCAGTCTGCTCATACAGCAGGACAGCGTCGTTTGTTTGTGATCAGGGGCAGCGGGTGGGTGCATGAAGGGCCGCTTTGAGTGGTGCCACCCGCAGGCCGCCGCGGGACAGTGTAGATGAAAGCTGGCATGCGGCTAACCTTCAGCTTTGGAGAGACATGACTCCACTAATAGCTTGTGACTACAGTGGAGTCACGGAGATGTCCAGGGCCGTGGTCAGCCAGTAATTTGGCTTGTCTGTGTGTGTATGCCCACACACACGCTTTCACACAAAAGGCCTTTAGACTGTTCCAACTGCAGACAGAGGACAGCGGACAGAGTGCATTACACTGTAATGTCTGGGAACAGTATGTATGTACTACACTGAGCTAGATGGAAATTTAAATTTACATGATACAATTGTGTTCTTTAGATTGCTCATGAATAAATCTATTACACTAACATTATCAAGTTGTGCATGTAACATGCTTTCACATGAGCATCTCACTGACACATCTGAACCAAAGCAACATAGACAAATCTGCTCATCATCAAAAAAATCCACAAATAGTTGTAGCCAGAAGGAATCAATCAACAGGAATGAACCTTGATGGGTAGATCTAACGTCGTAAGACATGTGAATCATTCAAGTTTCATGCTTGGCCACACATGTGGCGTATGTGAGGACCCAACGCTTATGACTGCATTATTGTAGACATTCAGCGAGCCGTGATGCCCTCCGAGAGTCATCCTGTTAGTGCCAGCACCGTTGACTGTACCAGACTACATGCATGCAGATTGTTACTACAACTGTACTTAACACCACGTCAACTTCGCAACTGCATGCAACGTATGCATGTTGTCTTCCCAAACATAGTGGACTGACGCCATACTGACAGATGCAATTTCTGTATGTGAAGCTTAATAAATATCACCCATATCAGTCTAAATTTATCATCATTAATTGTTCCTGGTAACATTTATCTTCTTTCCCAATAGCACTGCAATCCAACACTTCCTTCTGGGTGCAACTATTCTTTTGACGATGAGAGTAAACGTATTCTTATTTATCTGTTTTCTTTTTTCATTAAGGGCTTATTGCCAGCTACATGTCCTGTCAGACCCAGAACATTGAGATGTCTTCTCCCAGTGAAAGGATGGACAGGAACCCCTGTGGATTTGCGGATCTGTAGCAAGAGTGGAACTTGATTCTCTCTCTCTCTGTCTCTCTCTCTCTCTCTCTCTCTCTCTCTCTCTCTCTCTCTCTCTCTCTCTCTCTCTCTCTCTCTCTCACTCTCTCTCTCTCTCATAGATAAAAGCTCCCTTTTTGTCCTTGTTCCTTATATATGAGAGGTTTGGTATGTTTTCTTTTTTGTATAGTACATAAGATCTTGTCTTCTTTAATGTTTACCTTCCTAGCTTGTTTATTACTAAGTGTTGTTACTGTACGGAAATAAAGTATCTTGATTTGAGTCTTACATCCCAATATGATCTGTTGCCTCTGTAAGGAACTTCAGCAATGTGCTGTCTCAAAGTGGAGCATACTGGACTTTATCTCCAGCCCTAGCAATGACACTACAGCCACAGTTAACCACACTCGGTTTGTGGTTAGAATTGTTCACATTGCAGATTGAATGGGTGGTAACAACAGTCCCGCCAGCAGCTTCATGCTTTTTCTTATAAGTGCATGTTTGTAAAACAATAATTATTGTATTTATGTAGACAGCTCAATGCAGTTTATGTTGGCATCATGTTTGCCGTTCAGTTCGCAAATTCATTTTTACGCTCTAAATAAAATAATAAATCATATTTTTATGCTCTTGAATTTAGGTTTATCCACTTCACAACACCAAATAAAATTACATAAAATTATATGAAATTTGTTATTAGGGAGAGCAAGTACCATGCCCCATAGCTAGGGCTGTATGCAAATAAGCATCTGACCACTTCACCCCTTTTTTCATTGTGTGCTATGGGGATTTTCAAATTGTCCTGCTGAGCTTCTATAGACAAAATCAGGTTGTTCAGAATACCTAATGAATATAAATATCAATGTATGCTTTTACACTTTTGCATTCATCTCACATTAAGGCATGTTCTTTCAAACATTCAGAAATATAATCAGCTACATAGTGTTATGTCCTTATCATGCAGCCACACTCCTCAGTCCTGACCTCATGTGTGTGGCCACCTCACGCCCTCTCATTTAACATTTAATAGGTTTTGTGGTCATTTAGTTGTAGACCCTCAGGCTTTTCTCCCTGCATGCTCATCACTTCTCTGCCGCATGGCTAACTGGCCCTGGTCAGGCTTGCATTGGCCAGCTGGCCCTCATGGCCACTAAAGCCACTGATTTAGGGAGCGTGACATCAAGGCTGTGGCGTAAAGGTCTAATCACGTTACCGTCCAACGCCAGACGCCCGCTCCAGTCTCTAATCAAAGAGCAAAGCTCGTCCACGCAGACGACAGCACTGCACTGGCAGATCCACATCAGACTCTGAGTTATCACACTGCCCTTATCTCTGATAACCATGCAATCTACCTATGCAGGGGGCACTTAACGTGGCCTGGACTCGGTCAGAAAGAGAGCAGCATTGTGCAGTGCTTTTGGGAGTGCCATTGTATCTAAAGAAAAGAAGTAGCATTACTGAACTGATTTTAGAGCTGGCCTTATAGATGATATATATATATATATATATAAATATCACCATATACAAAATTTCAGAATAAAAGCATGATTATTTACAGCTTAATATATATATATATACATTATGTTTTTCTGTCTCTGGTAAAGTTGCCATTTTGAAGATATTTTATTTGTGTCTTTTATTTATTTTGCATTTTTAACAGTGACACAGTGACGATAAATATGTACACATACTTACTTATTTAAATATTGAATATAGGCATGATATATCTAAATCGACCATATATATATGTATATGTGTGTGTGTGTGTGTGTGTGTAAATATATGTGTAAATATATAAACGTATATGTATAAACTCTGCTGCATATATATTTTTCATAATTAAATTTTGTATACATAATACACAATGACATTTTATTTTGACATAACAAATAATGTATACATTGTACATTATTTCCGCAAGAAATTTAAATTAAAATTCCCAGAAATATTTGTTAGTTAAATTAGTCACATTAAAGTTTCCTGTGTGTTAACTTTTTTGTACTTCATTTTATAAATTCATAAATTTCTATTGCCTTATTTGATGGAGGGTTTTGAAAAAAATTAGACCTGACTTTATGTTTGTTTTTTGCAAAATTGTTTATGCAATAATACTGTTTCTATTATCCTGAAATTCAGATTCATTCTTGTATACATAAAATTACACATACATAAGAAATAGGCAAGCAAACATGTCTCAACAAACAAACAAATAACTTTCACTTTTATAATAATGACCATGCTTATGTTCAACATTGTAGAATGAGAAACTTTAAAATACCTCCACAGATTCAAAACCCTAGTCCTCAGTTTTGCATATGGATAGTATAGTGTGCCAACCTCACCAAAACTTATCAAAAGTCTTTCCTCCTGGGCTCATTTTACTCTAGGCCTTCCTGGCCACTATCCCGGTGCTGAGCGAAGTCTGTTGCGTTAAGCACATGGGCTGAGAAATCCTTTCATGCACGTAGATCAGAGCGCGGGGGTCAGGGGAGGTAAGGGGCCCATCTAGGCCCTATCTCCTGTGGGAAACACTCAGTGCAGATAGCAAAAGCGCCAGTAGTTCAGCTCTACTCCGTCCCACACACTTTGTCATTGACCCTTCACCTTGCAATAAGAAAGGCTGCGTATCTGCCCTGGAATCTCCTAAAAAAGACTAAATAGAGTCATAAAGTGCTGCGTATGAAAACGAAGATGAAGTAAAAAGGGCACCAAGAGAGTGAATGGGAAATAAAAATCTGACTGTGATACAGTGGCTGGTGCTCTGATGTTAATCAGACTCGCACACAAAGTTTGCATGAAACAGGGAGGAAACAGGATCAGCTCTGTAATTTGAAGGGTGATACAGAGATACATAGACCTGACAGAGGAGTGACACGGCACTCTCTAACCAACATTTCTTCAGCTTTTATAGATAGTAGTCACATCACACCAAACTAACCCTAAAAGCCATGTATACTAAAAACACAAATGGGCCACATTCAGCTTTGTGGAAAGCCCACAGAGCTTCTTCATAGACAGAAGACACTAAGTATCTTAGACTGCCACAGCCTGGAGAACAATAAGACTGTGGGATGTTCTGGGTCTTAACCAAGCCGCTGATGGCTGGCCCCACATTGCCTCGGAAAATTTGCGCAGGAGGAGAGTGGAATCCAACACAATTAGCAACATTCGCTACTAAATCAAACGGGCTAATAAAACCCATTTAAAAGATTCATTGCATTTATTTATATTTGTAGGGGTAATTAAATAGGTTTATGGTGGAAAACCTTTGTAGTGTTATTTTCTGAGGGATTATGTAGCATTAAACAATTCTGTTCATGGTAAATATCAAGTTACCAAATACACCTAAAGTATTCTGCATAAGGCAGAGATCAACTTATAGTTGAAATGACCACTGAGTACAAGTAATTACATTCATCATCAAAAGGATAGTTGCACCCAAAAGGAAGTGTGTGATTGCAGTGCTAGTGGGAAGGAAAATAAAAGTTACAATGAACAATAAGTGATGATAAATTTAGACTGATATGGGCAATATTTATTGAGCTACACATACAGAAGTAATGTCTCTAAGTATGGCGTTGAAGCTGGGGGAAGCTTGAGTGACATCGGGAGTTCTGGACGTGTGACATGTGACAACAAATCATTCATCTTGACACTGACCACGGTGCCTTCACACATGGATTCGTTGTTCATCTCCACTGAAGATGACCTGCTGCCACACCATGACAGTTTAGCTCGAAAACCATAAAAGTCTTTGGCAACGTTGACGTGGTGTTAAGGGCAGTCATTGCAATGAACTGTGTGCATGTAGTCCTGCGTCGTGCAGCTGTCTGCGAATGGTACTGGTGCTGACAGTGATAAAGCCCATCTTGCTTACAGCACAAGCGTGAAACTTGAATCATTTGCATGTCCCACAATGTCAAACCTACCCACCAAGTTTCTGTCCCATCGGTTGATTTCTTCTGGCAATGCTTCACTATTTGTGAAACTTTTTTTGCATCAGGAAATGAGCATGACACACAATAAGACACATTTGGTGATGGTCTGGACTCAACAAATATTTTTCTTCTAAGGTTTAGTCTTGCAAGTCTAGCTAATCAATGAGTTATGTCCTTAGGCTCATCAGTCCATAAAAGTTCAAATCTTGCAATGTTCTAGAGCAACAGCTACACATCCTTTCAAACCATATAATTTGTGGAAGCTGTCACATGTCATAATGTCACATGATGTTTTTCTTCTTTAGGAAGAACATTCTGGGAACAAACAAAAAGGTTTTACTGAAAATATTAATGAAACACATGAGTAATATTCTCAGAGCAAAAAAAAAAAAATCCAGCAGTTCAAATCGTTTTTTAAACTCCTATTGACTTTCCCCTATCCTTATTCAAGTGCTTGTATCTAACTTCCTCAAAAATCTCTACTAAAAATGAATAATTGACTAAAAATGATCTAAGTGAAGAGTGGACTCTAGTGTTGGCACAGTGATGCATACTAGCCATTTATAAGTGCATTAGTTATTAACCAAGCGAGCACATTAATAACATCGTTTGGTTATTAGTTCAATAATGACCCAAATCAGATCAAATTCGCACCACAGCTTCCACCCTCTGTACTACAATCAGGTAAAGGTGTGCTGGTCATGGCTACTCTAAAGGCTGGATGGGTTTTATTTCAGTTAATGAGGTGTGAAGTCTAGCACAGGGTGTGTGTGGTTCGGCCCATAAAGCTGAGGTGAGGAACAGCTTGTTTGGGAAGAATTAGTGCTTTATGTCTCCCTGTTTTCCACTCCCACGCTGACTATGAATAGAGCCCCTCTGTCTTTTGTTGAGTTGTTTGAATCTGTGAAATGAATATAACATATATATTATCACTGCCCCAAAAAAAATCCAAGTATCTCTAAAATGGCAACTTTACAGGAAAGGGCAAAACCTGATTTAACTTTAATGGTAGTCAATAGAACCAAGCAAATTTGGGCCATATCTGTTGGTCCATTCATTATGAATTTTTTACACATTGTAAACAGCAGCTGCTGTGTTCAAATGATACATAAAAGTAAAAATCAACTAACATAGATTTACAGCAACAACATGAACTTCCTTAATGCTAGCATCAAATAAACCTGGGACATTTGACTGCAATTATTACACTTAAGCCTTTTCAAATCAGCATGAACCTCCATAATACGTTGGCCACGCTTCCTAGATATCTCAAATTTCTCAGCAGTAGCCGAGCAGGCCGCCTTATTTTTGGAGGATTTGCTCCCGGTGGCTCGATCCTGTCGCCTGTGGCCTCCATATGTTTTATTCTCTCTCTGTCTGTCTGCGTCTGCCAGACATTGGGGCCCCCTTCGGCAGAGCCATTAACCCAGGTCATTACTGAGAGATGCTTTCTCATTAGGACCACATGGCTCCTCCACAAGTCACGTCCACTATCTTTTTATTCACCCTACAAACACCCCGGGGCTATGTACACTTCTTGCTTTTTTGGGATTTGTGAGCTAGTAAGCCAAGACAAGTCTGGAGTCTCAGTATGTCGCCTTGATGTATCTAGAGCGGTGTCTAGGTCAGTGTCGTCTTGGACAAACAGTGCTTTGACTTAAGCTAGGCTATTGTTCTAAAATGACAGTGAGCACTTATAGCTGTCACTCAGCTGCAGCGAGGTGCCAGCGTGGTCTGCAAATGGATCTGATGGGCTTTAATGCCGCGGGTTGCGGGTATTTTTACAGCTATCGTAATCGGTGTGAGCGAAATCACCAGAGCCGTCACGACGTGGGAAAGTCGACCTGCCACCTAGGCGCTAACACCCTTGCTAGTGTCTCTGCTTAGCATTGCTGGCTCCTTCACACCTTTCAACAGTCCTGTTACTGCTACACAGTGGCCTGCTCGGACCTCTGGGAGATGTAGTTCTCCAGGGGCTGGGGTTTTATTTGCTTAACAGCCAAACCCAGTCCATTTATTAGAGGGAATTCTAAGCCAATAGATTCTATGAACTCAAAAACATAAATGTGTTCAATAAAAGTACACTTGTTTTTCTGAGTGGTTTCTAGTTGGATACATCCAAACAGGCTCTTCTGTTAATTAGAACATTAAGATCTGCAGAGATTAACCATTAAAACTAGAAGTGATGAAAATGCATTCATGTGATTCACAGTTCATTTAGCCCTTACAACTTACTAGAATTACATATGGATGCTAGCTGGACTCAGCATCATTGTAAAG
Organism: Prochilodus magdalenae; assembly: GCA_024036415.1. Lineage (NCBI taxonomy): Eukaryota > Metazoa > Chordata > Actinopteri > Characiformes > Prochilodontidae > Prochilodus > Prochilodus magdalenae. The sequence continues at coordinate 129,708 of JAMWET010004931.1, forward strand.
GTGGGTTTTGACTTTTATGAGAATGGTTGTAGAGCTTCCTGAATGGTTCTTGTGCAGATCGTGGAATCAGTACCGATGCTTGAAGTTCTTTATACACATAAAAGGCTTGTCACATATGCATATGTCTTTTGCAGCAATGGCTCCACTGAACCATCTGTTTAAAGCTTCTTTAGGTAACTAAATGTGGTTCTTCTACAGCATGCCTGAATATTGTTTTCTTTATAATCATGTCATGGAACATAACTTCCCTGCCCTTACCAGAGTTTTACAGTATTCAGTGTGCCTAAGTTTGGCCTTCAGGGCAACACGGTGCTAACATGGGCAGAAAAACTGCCTCCCCCCATCTCGGGAAGGCTGGTAAACTTAGGCCAGTGTCTGTTTTCTCTCAGGCTGTGCCAACAGTAACCCAAGGGGACGGGAAGGCCTATGATTGGGCAAAAGACTCTGCTGCACCCTGTTGCTGTGGGGGGCCCCTGGTCCCTGTATCACACCCCACAAGCCCAGAGGAAAGGCCTATGGCACAGAGGCCATGCTTATGGAGGGACTGATTTTGGATGGGTATAGATTAGAGAGTCTGACTCATATCTTTCTCTTTCTTTGTCATTCCTTCTCCTCCAGTCTCTCTCATTTCAAAGAGGTCCATCTTTTTCCTCCCTCCTCTGTTCTTCCTGTGTGTTTCCTTCCTTTTTTCTTCCATTTTCCATTAAATCACAAAAGTGTCGCCTGGGATAGGCTGTGGCACACAGTCCAGTTGTTTCAGAAGAGAGCTGGACAATAGGCAGATTAAGATAGGCCCCCCAGTCCTGCTCTTTGATGCTTTTGTCTTTGTGCTGAGAGGAGGTAAAAAACAAAAGAACACCCACTCCTCTGAAAACGTCTTGGATTCAATTTGTTTTATCTTCCTTCTGTGTTTCGCTTCAGATTGAAAGTTGACCCGCGTCCCATTCACGAGGTAGAGTGCAGTAAAAAAGGACTCGTGGGATTTACAATCCATGGCGTCCCCCTAAGGGGCTAAGAGGCCATATTATACATCTTGCTAACCCCCCTCCAAGAAAACTGAAATGGATTCTGAGCTACTAGCTGGTCCAGCAAGGCTCATAAAAGCCCCATGGCCTCTGCTCTGGCTGTTGGTGGTCTGTCTCGCTCTCTCTCTCACTTTGCTGGGAGAGGGGCTTTTTTTTTTTTTTGATTGTATGTTTTTTTCACCGGGGACCGGCCATCTTAGAGCCTGAGACATCAAAAGGGTACATAATCCAGGTACAGAGCTTTACTTTTAACTTCTTGGTGCCCTGTGTCTATAGCAGCCATAAAACTGTGGCTGCTGAAACAGGAGAATGATTGATGCTGTACACAACATGATTGCCCAGAGATTTAGTTCCCTGTCAAATGGCGTGGAACCAAACAGTAGAAATTCCTCATCTTATCTATGTCATTGTTGTTGGATTGAATTAAAACAGGAAGCATACAGGGACTCAATCAATAATGCAGGAAAACCTTTAGAGTGAAGAACGAGTGAGTAATATTTTTATTTCTCTGTCTGCTTCTTGTTATCCTTAGGAAACACTACACAGATGAGATTCGGTATGATACAGTACATGAATCCCATGTTCAGAACCAAAATGTTGGGCCTGTGTTGGGCAGCTGATACAAATAATGTGGTAGAGACTGACTGCATGCTAATACATGGAGCTGAATGGGGTGAAGATTGAAGCTTCACAGCAGCTTTGACAAACCAAGGCTTTGCCACTTCCGAAGCATCATCCATTTCTCTCCTTGATCAATGGACAATTTTTTCTGGTTGTGTTTTTATGTCTAGCAGTCATAGCAGTCAAACACGCAGAGGTTTAAATGATGTGTGTGGGATCGTAGGGGTTGAATGGGTTATATATTTATATATTTATTTCCCGTCATAAAACATACTTTTCTAGTTTTCAGAGTGATTAAAACTTTTTCAACTCAATTCAATTTAATTCAGTTTAATTCAATTCAATTAAATTCAGTTCAATTCAACTTTATTGTCATTATACCATTACAGGGATGTACAGTATAACAAAACACAGTCAGGCGCCTTCTCTAGTGGAGTTACAAGAAAAAAAAAAAAAAAATATATATATATATAGTGTAGTGCAAAGACAAATAGACAAAAAAACAATGTGTGCAAACAGTACGGTACATGTATAGGACAAGTACAAAGAGTAGGAGCAGTTTCAGTTGAGTATGTGGTTGTAAACAGTATAGATATAAATTGTACAGTGCAGGTGGGAGAATAGCAGCTTAATGTTCAGTTTTTTTTGGTTTCGAATAAAGTATGACATGGTGAGTAGACTTTGAACATCTCTTCATAAAACTACTATTTATTTAATAACTTGACAGCTAGTATTCTGGGAGTACCGAACACTAACAGCTGCCATGAGAAACTGCATCACTTCTAGATATTGTAGACAAATGTGTAGAAGATACAGTATATGTTCTACACTTTGCTGTAAGAGAACTAAAAGCACCACTGTTGGAGAATATTGAGTTGTGTATTTGATTTTCTAAAAGTAAATTGAATTGTGGGGCTAAACTGGTGGTATACACCTAAAACATGGTTCTTCAAGGGTTCTGTAGTAAAGACAATAGCTCTACGTAGAAGCATGAACTCTCTGCACAGTGCAATTGTTATTTAAGTTGTGGAGAATATGTTATGTAGACCCTTTTTAAGGAGGTTCTTCTATTGTCTGATATCGTAACAATCGTGAAACCCTTTTGGTTCTATAGATGTCAGTGACGGACAGTAATAAAGTAAATGCA